>PVHP010003588.1:0-77438 GCA_004024765.1 Zapus hudsonius
TGGTTACTGAGCATTGCTACATTTGTTCTACAAAATAATTATGTTCAGAGTAAGTTGACTCCTACTATTCAGTGAATCTTATGATTCTTTGATTTCATGGTATAGCAAATTTTAAGATTAGTAACAACGAAAATACTAGAGATGGATGTAGCATTACCAATCTATCAGTTTTCTAACCTATATTTTAAAATCTATAAAAAATAAATCATAAGCCATCAAGAATATTCTTTGATAAAGGTAGGCATTTTTACCATCAAAACCAGCCAAGAGAGAAAAAAAAAATCTATCATGAAACAGCATAGTTTACCTCAGGGAAATGTTCCTCTCCTCACTTTTTGGCAAGTGGGTCTGAAGACCAGTATTTGGAATCTATCTCACTCATACCATGTTATTTGGAACACCATGTGTATAACACCCACCATCAAAAGCCTTTGATGATCATCACTCAGTTTAACAAATTCTGCCGACAGAAAGGTCACCTATCCATCATAAATAACCCTGGCACAATTTCCTACATAATGAACACTACACAGTAGTTTGCTCTATCATTCAAAAGTACAGAAAAAAACCTTAAATACAAACCAAATAATGTAAATTTTTATCATTTTTACTTTCATTTTTTATTTATTTTTCATTATTTTCACTTTCAATGCTGATTCTCGGAAATTAGTTAAGTGTCTTGTCCTATAATTCTTTTCTCCTTTGGAGTATTTTATTCACAATATACTCAATTTTATTAATTTACTTATTAAGTGTGGCTTTATAAAAATGTCTACAATTTCATACTTGTGCCTAGAAGTGCTATTGCAATTAATGGAGCTGACAATATTGTTCATGTTTCAAAAGCACTAGTCCCATAAGGTGACCTCATTTCGAAGATGTGTAAAAGAACCTAATTTTATCATTATGTAAAATTTTAAGAATTGATTTTTCTCTATTAATCAGCTATCCAACCATTTCTTTATTAAACTTAATTCAAAATGTTTCTCTACAAAATTTATTCTCCCAGTAGTGACCTCTTTTTCACCATATGTGAAACTATTTTAAATGTAGTTTTTAACTTGGCATATTAACTGTCTTCCTAGTTTAGTGTTAGCAGAAAATTTGATAAGTATGTCTCCATTCGAATTATGGTTACAACTTGCTGACCAGGATATGGATCTATGCAACACAACTCAGGAGCCTCCAGTAAAATGAGATCAGAACTGGGGATGGTGGCTGACTACTATAATCCCAGCATTTAGCAGTTCAAAGTCAGCCTGTGCTAAAGTGAGACCTGGCCTCAAAAAAACAAAAAAACTCAAACAGAAAACCGTGAGGCCAGATCATTACATCATCAATGTTTATCTTCTCCCACAAACAGCTATAACTTTGAACAACTATTCGACAAGGAAACTCAATTTCACTTGTATTTTCTTACAATAATGAGAGTCTTTGATAAAATCAACACAGTGTTTATTCAGTACCCAGTTCTTCCTAGTCTCTCTTGATCTTCAAGCCCCCTTTTAACCATGTATCATGAAGCAGCCAGTTATCCTTTAAAGATATAAATTAGATCATCCCCCTTTCCTGCTTTATGCCTCTTACTGTGCCTAGAATAAATCTCAAATTCATTACCAGCTCTCATTTTAATTTCTCAAATTCTGTCGAACTTTTTTTCTTTTTTTTATGTGTGGCAGATCTTGGATACTTCCATTTCCTTTTGCCTGATAAGCTTTCCCCTCGCTAACTTCTTAAAATCCCTGATTCCTGCTGTGGCTTGAGTGTAAAGTGCCCTCTCCCCCCCATCAGTCATATGTACTTAAACACTTGGTCCCTCGATGGTGACAGGGTTTGGGGAGGCACACCCTTGCTGGAGGTATTGTTTCGCTAGAGGCAGGCCATTCAGTTTGGCGGCTCAGCCCCACTTCCTATTGCTCCTCTCCCTCCTAACTGTAATGTGACAAGTTCTAATGCCATGGTTTCTCCATAATGAAGCTTCCTCTTGATTCTGTAAGCTGAAAATGAACCCTTTCCTTTCTGAAATTGCTCCTGATCAAGTTCTCACAGCCATGAGAACGTAACTAAATCATTCCCAACTTTGATGCAACTACCTGAGTTTCCCTAAGACCTTACCTAACATAGCAAGCAATGCCTCCTTTCTTCTCTCTGGATACCTTCCTGTAGCCCTCATCTTCAACATTACAGCATCTGCCAGTTCATTTACAAAAATTTAATAATACCTGGGATTATTTTTGTAGATTTTCCCATTTACTTTTGATAGCTCTGATAAGATCTAACTTCTAAAGGATCTGAGCTGATCTTCTCCGTAGTACATCTCCTAAGTTTGTAAGAGTTTATTTATATGGATAAAGGAACCCCTTTATTAATTAGACATTCAATATCTAAACAAAGATATCTGCAAACTAATTAAGGGATGGTAGATTTTATAAGCCCATGATATTGATGTCATACTATTTATCTGGAATTGGGATTTTGATCCTCCAGCTACAGTTTCTTGGTGTTTTTTTATTTCCTCTAACTTACATTTATAAAACAAGCAGGGTGTGGTGGTGCATGGTTTTAATCCCAGTGCTCAGAAGGCAGAGGTAAAAGGCATCATTCCTAGTGAGCTAGAAGTTTTGGTCAAATAATTCAATTTAATAATGTTACATGAAAATATTAGATAGACCCTGAGATTGAGGCCACCATGAAACTACATAGTTAATTCCAGGTCAACCTGGGCTAGAGCAAAACTCTACCTTGAAAAAGCTATAAATAGATAAATAAATAAATTTATTTTAAAAAACTTGAAAGATGTTGCTTACATTCAAAAGTCATTTTCAATTAATTGAATAATTTCTTCCAGTGAGTCAATAAAAGTGAAGTGAGACAGTAACATCTTTAAAATATTACTGAGTTCTTGTATGTCAAGCATTTTTATAATGGCTGAGGAAGCAACTTTGCTCTGACCACACTCACTGCCCTGGATTAGAAATGTGACTCAGCTTGAATCACGTGATTTTTATTTCTAAGAGGAACTTGATAGGCTTCCTAGCTTGTATCTTTTTAAAAGTGAAAAGAAAAATTGAAGTAACTGAATTATTCACTGCTATTACAGAACCTTGAAGTTACTGAAAGGAGGAAATTCAGCCTTCCGTTCCTCCTGCAGTGCAACCCTGCTCTCCGTGGCTTTAGACCTCCTCAAAGCAATAGGAAAAATGCATTTCTTAACCTGTCTAGAAGGTCCCAATTTTTAAATTGATTTTATGTTTTTTTTCTGTTACTTTATCCATAGGATGGATATATAAGGTAGATATTACTATTACTAGTTTATGGATTATTTAAAAATGTTCTCATACTGATTTTGTTGACAGAATTTGGTAAGGTCTATCTAATATTTTCATGTAACATTATTAAATTGAATTATTTGACCCAGGCAAAACTTCTAGTTCATTAGAGATGATGCCTCTAAGAATCTATTCTACCCTAACTTTTTTTAATGCAATGTCTTAAGAGCAAATTTTTCTTTGATTAAGCAAGCACAGCATAATTTCAGTCTCTCCTGATGAACTACAGACACTTTGGAGAACATTCGTTATTGTAATGTAATTTGGAGCACTTTCTGTTTTCAGGTGACCCCAGCAGTATCAGGCATCCGCAGTCACCTCTCTAGCTCCCTTCCCCTCTGTGTGCTTCTGTGCCCTCTTTCACCCAGGCCTACAACACCTGACTGATTTGCTCAGTGCCTAGCATTTAGTAAATTCATAACACTAGTTGTTGAACGAATGAATAAAGAGGAATTAGAGAGTAAATGATCACACATAAGGAATGAGAGCTGCTGAGTTCAAGGACTTTTGAAGGGGTTTTTGCAGTTCTGTGGAGTCAGGTACACGCCCTTTCCTTCTCAGTAATCATGTGGAGGACAGTTGACATCTTAATTTTAGACATCCATGTGTGTTGGGTGGGAGATCTTAACCTATGCCAAAATAAACACAAAATAAAAGCAAACAAACCCTCATATATGATATAACTTAAATATGGCTCCTAGGAAAGGTAAGTGACCTGAAGTGTTTAAGACTGGCTTTCCTTTCCACTACCTCGTCTATTCTATGGATTTGCTGTTACCATGCAAAAACATAATGTTTACCATAATTATGCATATATTTGTGGCTCAAATTTTAACATAATGGTTTCAGGTTCTGTAATGAGAATAATTAATAACAATATTTCTGCTTGAAAAGTTCAGGAGCATATTTCTAATTTATTTCAAATAGATTATAAAACATGTTGAATATTGCTATTTTATGGTAAACAACTGTGGGTTGGTTGTTTATCCCCAAGCAGAAAATTACATACTATTAGAAATTTCTTACACCCATATCAATCATCCCCCACATCTGAAAAAGCTGTTCTTCTAAATGTACATTATTATGAAAAACTTCCAAGAGAATTATCTAATAACTTTGGATATTAACTTGTCAGGCTGATTGCTTCATAAACATTGTTTGGGGCCTTCTTCCTGGAAGTGCAGCTGTTAGAACAGTTTAGATCTATAGAACAAAAGACATTAACTATCATCTCAAGTTGTACATAACTATAATTCATGCATAAGTAGCTACAAATTGGTCATGGTAAAATTAGCATGTTTAACAAAATTCAGTTAGCTGCCTGCTATAGGGAACCAAAGCAGAAATTGTCTTGGCCAGAGCCCAAGCTAATGCTGTTCTGGAGGAAGTAACAGGTGGTTCCTAGGCTTATGCTTTTCTCTGCTGGTCTCTGGCTTAAGACCGGAAGGGAAACCTGATTCATGTTCTACTCTGTCTTGCCCCATCCTCCACATTGTTGGGGGGACAAAGGCAGAGCAAGAACAATATTGAAAAGACAGAAGAAGGAAAATGGAGGTGACTGTGAAGGGAATCGGGTGCTAGGCTCATTCCGTTCTGGCATTCTTTTATTTTTAAATATATATTTATTGTCCATATGAGTTACATTATTTAGTGGGCAAACAATCTTATCATCTCAAGAATGTTATCCATTGGGAGTGTAACTAATCCTAGAGTTTGTGAGTAGGAGGCATGAAGTCCTGGGTTCAGTCCCCCAGTAATACAAGAAAAAGAAATTCCACCCTGAGATAATTAATTACCTTTATTAGTCGTGTCACCCAACATGAGTGGTATAGTGAAACTCTCCAATGAGTGCATAACAACTGATTAGAGAAACTGGTTGAAAAGTTCTTCCCTATGGCTGCCATAGCAATCCTTGTGTGAATTCTCCTGAAGGAAGACATGCTGTCAACTCAGATTGTGGTGGATGGGGGCTGGGGTAGTGACCATAGGAAAGTATTAAACCGTGAATGTTATGTTGTATTTATGCTGAGAATTTTTTGAATTTATGCCAAGAACTATAGACTAGATATTTACTACCCCCCCACCCAGAATTCATGTGTTAGAATCCTAACTCACTAAAATAGAGCTGGTTACCTCATGAAAGATTCCTGAGAACATCCTTGCCCCTTCCCCCCTCCATGGATACAGTGAGATGATGGTGGTGGACAAGCCTAGAATCTTTCCCTAGACACTGAAGATTCTTCCCATAACTTGATCTTGCACTTTCCGGCCTCCCTAACTGTGAGAAATATAATTTTGTTGTTTATAAACCACACACTGGATCTATTTTATTGGGTGATAAGTCTAGCAAATTAAGGCAATAACCCTCCCAAAATATACCTATTTGGAAATTTTGAATGTGACCTTATCTTTAAAAAACCTTTCCAGTGATAATAGATCTAGAGATGAGATCACCCTGAGCTGACCAGCTGGATCTTAAATACAATGGAGAATGCCCATGTTAGACTGAAGAGAAGAGACAAAGGAGGAGAGGACATTGTGTCTCTAGTTCCTTCAGAGGAGGGGCCAGGAAAAGAAAGTGACCACCAGTGGCGACCAGAAGCTTCAAGAGCCCGGGGCTCTCCTGGGAGCCTGTAGAGAGAGTTCAGCTCTTGATCACACCTGAAATTTGGATTGTAGCCTCCAGAAATGTGAGGGAGCATTTGCTGTCTGAAGCATCCCATTTTTGCTAACTTATTTGTGGTGGTCCTAGAAAATAAGCAGACCACTATATCTACAATTCCTTTCCTGACCACTTTGATCAAGAAAATATAAAGAAATGTAGACAAGTTGAAGAAAATGTGACATTTTTGTAACTTAACTATATTAGCACACAGGGATGGTCTCCATGGAATGGGAAGTTATCTGTGCATATTTTGTATCTTTTCTCCCAAGAGCATAATAGCATTTTGAACTTCATGTAGCATGACCGGACCAAATAATGGCAAGTCATTGCAGAAATTCTAGCAGCAGCCTTCCCCAGCTCATTCTATACTCCCACTTGGAACAGGATTAACCCTTTCTCCATAGGGCAATAATTTGAAGTGATTTAGAGTAGGTAGTTGGCCCTGAGTCCCTCTCTCTGGATTTCTTCCTTTTTCTAGGTCATTCTCCCTGAATTTGACCCCTTTGTCTGGTACTTGAAAGCCCTACAAACTGGCTATTATTACACTGAGTGGCTGATCCACCTGCAGCTGTAACAGCTCCTTTGTGGTCTCACAAGCATTGTTATCTTTCGCACTGTGACATTTCTAGCCTCAGAAAGCCCCAGTGCCAGCAAAGTTTAACTTCCACTGTCACCTTATCAGCTCTTTCCTTGAGTGGGCTACGATGTGAAGGAGCCATTTACCTCCTAGCATGCTTCAGGGTTCAGAGGTTAAATCTCCTATTCAAAAGCATCATGAAAAGATGTAGGTTTGTGTGTGTGTGTGTGTGTGTGTGTATGTGTGTATGTGTGTGTGCAAGCGCGCATGTGTGTGTATTTTACAGGAACTAAATTATTTTGTCAGAGATATCACCAGTGCTTAAATTCTGCACTAGCTGCTAGACCTTCTGTGGATGGCATTGCAGGTCAGCAATTTATCCCTGAAATATGTATTTAGGATACACACTAATTATGATCAGAGTATTAATTTGCTCCCAACACTTGCATTGTTATATATTATTAGCATTTCAGATTGGTTCATTTTCTCATAGCACCTACTTATTTTCTCCTAAATGGAATGCATTCTCAGTCAGTGAGCAGTCTATTAGCTTAGACTCATAAAATTTAGATTAATCATACCATAAAGAACCTTCTTTGAAAAGCCCTCTTAGGTAATATGCATGAGGCATTGGAGACATTGGGGAAAAAAGATTTTGTTTATTTGTTTGTTTGTTTGTTTGTTTATGGGTGTGAGGAAGAGGGGGCAAAAATATTGTAAAATCTATGTTGGGAAAGAATACCTAGAGGCATTGTCCCTTACCCAGTGACTGACTGCTATTTGAACAACTCATAGCCCTAAACCCCATGATGTATACCAACAATCCCACTGAGGAGGGTTCTCATTGGAATAAGGGCAGGGAGTATGAAAATAGTGGTACCAACACATGACTTGTTCACATAAAAATTCTTAATAAATTTTTAAAAATGCATTTTAACCTCATTGATTACTTTCTCCTACATTTTCCAAATGTTGTCATCCAAATGACAGAAAGGTTGGTACTAATTGATATTAAATTCTTTCTGCCCCCTCTTCCTATAAGTTCCCTGAGTCATTGTGGGTGAGTTTTAGGTCTGCTTTACTGTTAAGAGACTCTGGATTTCTGCTTTGGATTGTGTTGGGTATCCTCAGTGTCTGTCTCCATTACCTTTCCCAGGTTATCTGACTTGCTGGGGAGGTAGGTCTCTTGCTCATCTTGCCACTTCCTCAAAGGTTTCATTTGGGCTCTAGACCATAAATTAGGGGTGATTAATCTCCTGCCTGGGTGACAGGCAACATCTAAGGTACTGTTGGTGAGGTTGGGTTATCCGTGGTTCTCTCTGCCTTCAGAAACATACATAGTTCTTGGTCCTCTTATGGATTTACCATGGATTCTAGTTCCAGGTAAGGAACCACTGGGCAGATCTCTTAGTGAATTAGCAAGCCACTGATTACCCACATGGGTTTAGTGCCACTATTGCTTAGATGAGCACTTCTTGGCTTACAGGTCTCTACCATATAGCAGTGTCTTCAGCATTCACGTAGCATCATTCAGTGTTGTATAACAATGACCTCTGCATTTTCAAAATAACTTTGGACATTTTCTACTGGAAGCTCATGTAATGCCTTATAGCAATATACATGTTACCATCTGGGGGCTGGTTAACATTCTGGATTAAGCAGGACTCTCTGTGATGACTGTGATGACAGTCAGTGGTATCTTCAGCAATAGAGTCTTACTTTTTGCCTGGGATGGATATCCAAGACCATCAACATAAGCCTCTCTTATTTTGGGGACTTTGTGGGTCTCTTTGATCAACAGCTCAGTGTGGGAAATAACCAATGACTAAGACAGGGAGTTACAGGCCAGACCAATTTTTCTTGGGGTTAGGCTTCCTCCTATCCTATTCAGGGCCTCTCTTACCAGATAATGCCCACAGCTTCCTCGAAAGATTACTGTATGAAAAGAAGGATTTTATGGTATCCTTCATTATTGATTAAGATTGGTTTGTGACTTATTTCTTTTACGTAACAAAGATATTGCCTGATTTTATCCATGTCATTACATGGATAAAAATTTAACTTCATTCATCCCGTGAGATCATCACCACATTGGGATTGTTTCCACATGTGATCTGTGATCAATAATGCTGCTATGAGCACTCATCTGTAGATTTTGATGTGGACATATATGTTTTCATTTCTCTTAAGTATATTCCTGGAAGTCTAGTTGCTGAGTTGAATTATTCCTCTTTGTTTGATACTTGCAGTAGTTGCAAAACTGTTTTTTCCGAATTACTGCACCTTCATCTTCTACATGTTCTGTGTCCTCACAAATATCTGCAATCATCTACCTTTTCTTTTTTTTTTTTTAACTTAGCCAAACTATTGAGCATGAACTGGTATCTCATTGTGGTTCTGATTTGTAGCATCTTTTAACCTATGTGGTGGGTACTGCTACATCTCTGGAGACATGTGTGTTCAGATCTTTTGCCCATTTTTTTTATTATTTACCTTGTCTTCATTGAATTGAAATATGTCTTTATTACTGATAAAAGTCCCTTTATGGATAGACAGTTTATAATATTTTCATCCTTTTAGGTGGTCTTCTTGCTTTCTTTATAATGTTCTTTAAAGTACAAAAGTTTAATGTTAACAGATCCAACCTGTTTTGATTCTTGTTACATACTCTTTCTGTCATATATAATAACCTTGTCTGATACAGTCACAAAAATTCACTCCTACATTTTCTTCAAATAGGTTTATAATTTCAGGTCTTAAATTTAAACCTTTGCTTCCCTGTCCACCTAATAAATTAAGTGTTTTCAGTTAATGTTTGTACATGCTGAGATAATCATCCAAAAGAATGAATTAAAAACTAATTATTGGGCTGGAGTGATTGCTTAGTGCTTAAGGCACATGCTTGCAAAGCCTAACAACCTGGCTTGCTTCATTTCCACAGGACCTGTGTAAGCCACATGCACAAAGGAGCACATGCACGTGGAGGTTTTTTTTTTTTTTTTTTTTTTTTTTTTTTTTCAGTGGATAGACGCCCTGGCATGTCACTATTCTCTTTGTCTCTATTCTATCTCTCTCTACATTCAAATAAATTTTAAAAATACTTTTCTAATCCCATTACACTCCTTCCTGTCCCCAACCCACTGGGGACCCTCTTAGTGGTCATACTGGATCAGTCCATAGGGGTTATAAATAGCACAGCAGACAGCCAGGTCCTCCCCCCACACTTTTGTGTTGTTGCTGAGGGGGGGTAATATCTCTGGACTTTCTCCTCCACCATGGCTATTACAATCTTTCTGCCCCCTTTTCCACTCAGTTCCCTGAGACATGGTGGGTGAGTTTTAAGTTGTTTTATTGTTGAGATCTTAAGTGTCTCTGGACTCCTGCTTTGAGTTGTGTTGGACATCGTTGGTGTCTATCTCTTTGACCTACTGTGGTGACGTGGTGATGCTGTGGTGATGTCTCATATTTATCAAGACATTTTCTCAAAGCTTCCATTTGTGACCTACATGATAGGCCTGGGGTGGTTCATCTCTTGCTGGGATATCAGCTGTCATCCTGTGGCTTGTTGGTGGAATTGGGTTGACCATGGCTTTCTCACTACCTTCTGAAAAATAAAAACAGAATCCCCATCAGAGAGTGAGATATGTTAAATGATACACACACTGCTAGTTACATTTTTAAAAATCTAATCTCTCACATTCATTTGTCCCAGCATCATTTGTTGAAGACAATTCTTTTCTGAAGGTCCATGACATCTTGTTAAATACCAACTGTTTATGAACTTAAAGGCTTATTTCAGGGATCTAAATTCAGTTTGTTGAATCACATGTCACTTATCATCATGTCAGTCCACAACTGTATTGATAAGTGTAATTTATAGTAATTAAAATCAGAAGGTGTCTGTGAAGATCAAAGAAATATGTGCCCTCATCTCCTGAGCTAATCTTCTCTATAAGCAAAGCATGTAGGCATATAATGTAAAATACGATATCAATAAATTGGGTTGTTATAGTTTGAATGTATGGCCCCATAGACTCGGGTGTCTTATTAAAATTGTGTTTGCAGACTCCTACTATTGGGGGCATGTCACTGGGGCAGATCTGAATTCCAGACCAAAGGAATGCAGAGAGGTCTGAGCTCTGGTGCAGGGTCCTTGTTTGCTACTTCTTGGTGATTGCTGGCTGGTTGTGGTTCCTCTCTCTTACTGCTTGCATTTATGAATGAGAGCCAGCTTCATCAGCCATTGAACTTCCACAGGATCTAAGAGCTTGAAACAAACTCTTTCCTCCCATAAAACTATGTTTGGTTGGATGTTTATCTCAGCATTGTGAAACTGACTGTAGTTTTCTATTTAAAATAAAATCACATTTGAATGTTTATATTGGTGTGGTTTCTGTTACTGTAGTAAAATATGAAAGATAATGCATTTATAAGGAAATGATATTATTTGATACATAGTTTTAAAAAAAAAAGAAAGTTCATGGTCCCAGACTCTGCTGCTTTGGGCATGTGGTGACACAAAACATCATGGTGGGAGAGTGTGGGAGATAAGACCTGTTTACATCATGATAGCCAGAAACCAAAGAGAGGGGATGAGGACGACAGTCCCATTCAAGGGCATGCCTGTAATGACCTAACTTCCTTTCTTTAGCCCATGTTTCTTAAAAGTTCCACCTCCTGAGAGCCCCACAGTCTGGGGACAAATCATCACAAAATTGAGAATGCTTATACTTTCCATTATTCCCATTATTTTACACGTCAGGCAGAACCAAAATCCACAAAGGATAAATATTTATCTTGAAAGCACAGACACTTCAGTACCCTCATCTCTAGAATGAACACAATACTTTAGGATTGTGTATGTTATATAGTAGCTCTCAGAGTTGTGAAGAATCAATATGTCCGGTCAGTTAATGTACATCTATATTAATAGGCTTATAGTTTTTCACATTAGAGTCTATATTTTGATCTCTCTTGTCTTCAAGTTGTATCGTGTTTATTGTTCATACTATAATAAAAGGCTATTGTTTGCATGATAATTTGACCTATGTACAGAATCAGAGTTAGTCTTTTGTGGTTTGAATATGAAGTGTTTCCCCAAAAGACTGATATTAAAGATTTGGTCCTCTGTTGGGGGATCAATTTGATCATGAGCATTTGCAACTAATCATTGGAAGAAGCTCATCAATGGACTCATCAATAAAATTATTGGGAGGTGGTGACACTGACAAGTGGAGCCTGTGTGTGTGTGGAAAGAGAGAGAGAGAGAGAAAGAAAGAAAGAGAGAGAGAGAGAGAAGGCTCAAAGGTTAAAGGCACTTGTTCCACAAGCCTGTCAGAGTTCAATTCCCAGCACCACATAAATACCTATGTGAAGTGATGCACATGTCTATATTCCCAGTGTGCCTATAGAAAAAAAAAAGAGTTGAAACCAGGAGCATCCCAAAGCTCTGAGAGTTATACAGGCCTCTCCAGTGACAAAACAAGTGAAGCCCTATGTCAAACGAGGTGGACGAAGAGACCAACACCCTGAGATGATCTTCTAACCACCACACACAAGTCCTGGCACATGTGTAAAACACAAAATTTAAAACAAGATATGGGACCTAATAGGAGGAAGTAGGTCATGTCTTTGAAAGACATCAGATTCCCTGCTCCTCCTCTCTGTTTCTTCACTCTTCTTCCTGGCGACTGTGAGGTGAGCACCCTCTGCCACACATCCTTGCCTCTGTGACGGTCTGCTTTATTTCAAGATATAAGAAATGGATCCAGCCAACTTTGGAGTGAAACCACTGACACTGTGAGCCAAAACAAAGCTTTTCTCCTTTTGAATCATTTTCCTCAGTTATTTGTAAAAACAAAACACACACACAGAGAAGTGTGCCAGTTCTATGGTTTTGTATTCAAGTTGCCAGTAAATAGTCCCTGACTCCTGTCAGGTATTCAAAGATTGTGAAACACTGTTTGTAATTGCTCTCTCTGGGATAATAAGCTTCATTTTAAGATCATCAACCATTTGCCCTGCATAAGAGCCAACATCAGTAGTCACAGCTAGAGGTTTTTAAAATTTGTTTCTGTGACTTTGGTTTTGGGATTAAACCCAAGACCTCATACATGCTAAGACCAGCTATGTGACACTGGGATTATAAGCATCTCTGTAACCTGAGAATATTTAATATAATTACTATTAATTAATTGTCTATACAGTCAAGAATTTGAACTTTCCTATATAATGTGTGTAAATATATATATTTAAATTTAGTACCTTTGTTAGTAACATATCATTTAGGCAAATAGTTTGTGTTATAAATACTCATTAAAGATATTTACCTTTTTGTTTTGCCTTCCTCTTATAAATATCCATGAATATCAAATTGATAGAAGGCATTACATTAAATGCAAGGACTACATTGCATTTCCTTGGCCTAGACACACATGAAGTTGACATCTAGCAGGAAAGAGAGTGATCTAGCAAGCAAACTGCAGTGCGTTAAATGTTATGAATATCATGATCTTGCTTTCCAAAGCACAAAGGGCAGAACAAGGAAGGTGAGAGATGACCAAATGACAGAATCTGTGAATTAGGTGTTCCAGAAACATGTTCAAGGGGAGATACAGAGTGGAGAGAAAGAAACAAAGCATTTTAACAATGGAGAAAACATCGACCACATGTAGTATTCATTTATTCCCTATTTTTCTGAATGTCTGTTCATCAGGGTAGATAAATACAATCAGACCTAGTGCCTTAACTCACATGGCTTATTTTCTCCTTGGGAGGAAAGAAAAATGTTCACTGAGTAATGATGCAAGAAATAAATAGGTAATCATTGGTGTGATAAATACTGAGAAATGGCTTTGGGGGGTCTATAATATCTATGACAAAGGCATTTCTTTTGGAAAACATTCCTGAAGAAGTCACCATTGTGATCTGAAGGGTCGGAAAGGACTAGCAAGGAAGAATTCCCTAGATAGAAAACACAGTGAATACAAAGGGATTTGAAGAGGACCTGCCTGTGTGGTCTTGAGGAGAAGATAAAAGGGACAAATATTTCTCTGTTTTACTTCAAGATTTTGGAGGTCACACTCTTTAAGCGTGCCACTTTACTGATTCAACTTAGGAAAATTTTCATTGCATAAGATATGGGTTTGAAATCTGCATGGGACTCAACACTGCATACACCTTCTAGAAGTCCATCCCTCAGCTCACACATCTGCAGCCAACCAACTGAACAGAAGCTAACACGTCTCACTTGCTAAGCATGTGCTAACAATTAAACTGTGATTTCTCCTTTAGCCTTTGCTTCGATTCTGGCCATGTGTACTCTCAAGCTTCTTACTTTATAAAGGAGGGAATGAAGGCATGAAACTAAGGTCCCCAGAGTTAGGAAGTTGAAAACTCTAGTGTGTGCTTTCAGGATTTGTAGCATCAATGTGGGCATTCTTGATTGCTGCTCTGTCCCTCTAGGTTGCTGTTCCACTACAAGGACAGTATATCTCTAGCAGGGGGACAGTGTACTAGGAAAACTCTAAACTAGGTTTGGAATTTGATGCTAATGAAGTAGACAAGTTCAATTTCTCAGTTTCAGACTGAACTTCACTTACACTCATGGGTAGGCAGGTAAATTCGTGTTTCACCTCCCTGCCAACAGGTGGCTGTGCTGAGTTTTGTTGGAAGAGGTACATGTAAGGGTTTAGCATCATTCACCCTGTTCCTCGTTGTTCTCTTTCTGTTCAGAGCCCAGGATGTGACATTGAAGACTTTCATAGAGTCAGCAAAAGCCACTTACTGACCATGCTTCAAGATGGAGTTCACATACATCTCCAGGCTGAGCAGCCATGGCCCCTGGTTTCCCTTCCCGGAGTTTCAAACAGCTCTTATAAAAAACAGAAAATATATAGTATATAACATACAGGAACAAATGATTTTTTTTTGTTTTTCCAGAGGTAGACAGTTAATGAGGTAATATTCTAAAAGGCTCATTTGAGGGTTTTTAAAATTTTGTTGAATAATTCTAAATTATTAATAACCTATTAAATATGTTTAGCTATAATTAGAGCTTATCCTCTGAAGTAAAGTTTTTATGTCTGTGAGTAGCAGCATGTAAGTTTCTCTTGCCATATATCCTGGCTTTTGGTTATAAAACAGAAACCCCCAGAGAACACTCTTCAGATCAACAATTCCAGTGTACACCCGGCAATGGATTTTTGGTTCCATATTTGAGTAGCATCTCTTACTCTTGTCACCTTGGCTAAATGGATTGTCTCTCAATAAAGCTTTATTTTATATTTTTTCTTGATTAGTGCTTATAATTTTATCTACTGGTCTGGGTGTTGTCAACTCCACTAAACACTTCTCCAGAGCCTCATGATGTTCATCACATTTGGGTTAGATGAATAGGTGGGTAAGTCACTCTAAGAAGCCAGGGCTACTTAGAAGCTAGAAATTTTTCAAACATTTCTCACTTTGAAGCTAAAGATGCGGAATGAACTTGAACACTGATGAATGTGATTTCATTTTAGAAAAGTTATTGATAAGGACTTATTCATAATTTATTGATAAGGAGGCAGAGCAGGACTTCCCAAGCTTTCCTTCTCTAACACTGACTGGCTGATCAGCAGTGTGCAGACACATCCCCATGACTGACAGGGGGAGGGGGCACTCTACTCTTACTGAGCTTCTACCATTAGTTCTCAAAGTAGAATGTTTGCCTCAGCTATTGAAGGATGGATTTCTTAGTGAACCGTTAAAGAGAAGTCTATGCAAACATTCTCTACTGCATATGCTTATGTTTTATTTAGTTGTGCTATTATCAGACAGCAGAAGGTGTAATGAGTGTGGGACACTTCACATTGGAAAATACAAGGTCCTCTAGAGAGGTGTTCTTGCTTGAGAGACTAGCACACTGGAGCTCAGACATTGTGTTCTGATGACCTTCCTGATTCTTCTCTACTTGGTTCTATAATCTGTGCCTGACAGTGACAAGATGTTGTCTCATTGTCTCATTGTTGACAGCAAGATGGCTTCCTTGTCCTGGAAACCCAGCAGCTGAGGCACTACGATGTACTATAGGCAGCAGAAGCTCATAGAAGCTTTTTTTTGGTTTTTCAAGGTAGGGTCTCTCTCTAGTCCAGGCTGACCTGGAATTCACTATGTAGACTCAGGGTGGCCTTGAATTTATGGCAGTCCTCCTAAATCTGCCTCCCGAATGCTGGGATTAAAGGTGTGTACCACCACACCCAGCTTCATAGAAGCTTTTTAAGAAAATAGATTGCTCTGCCTCTCTCCCCTTTCTGTGTGTATGTGCATACATATATGCATACATGCACACACACATTTTCTCTAGAAGTTTTTGAAAGAATTTAAAATATCATCACATAGCAGTGGGTTTGTAATAACATTTGCTGTTTGCCAACCAAATGGGGAAGCTAGAGGACATTTGCATACAAATGTGCCAATGAACCAAGGCTTTAAAATGACTGAAATGTAGGTAAAAACAGTGAAAGAGTGGCACTTAGAGATGAACAAATGTATTACATCTGTAGAGTCATTGTAGTTATTGCTTTGAGTGTCATCACCATTTCCTGATGGAAATTAAGCTTCACAAATGAATCCTTCATTTGACCAGGTGGCCTCCATGTCTCTGAAATGAATGGGCAATCTAGGAATATAAATTATACTCATGCCATAGCCATCTTCCTCTTAACCTTGGCAATCATGTAAAATAGTGCATTTTAAGCTCATTTTGAAGGTTAAACAGGAATCTTGTCCTGAATAATTAATATTTAAACAAATCTCCTTGTTGCTACTGTTACCAGGTAGGCGATCTGGCTAATTGGCTCAATATTAAATTTGTTAATTATGAATTTAATTGAAATTATGCTTACAGATAAATGGAAACTACTGAAACGTTTAGCATCATATCCAACCAGCTGCAGAGAGCCAATTGTATGAACGTAGAGGATCACAGAAGCTCGTCCTCTAGAGACCTGCAAATACCCCACAGATATTCCCTAACTGCTCTGTAATGTGGGACTCTGTCACCCTGTCCACAGAGCGTTCCTTGTTCCTTTCTGTCCACCTCTTCACTTCCTCTTTGGCAGTGCAACCACTCTCATAGCTTGGACGAATAATCAACAGTGAAATTGGCTGTGCTATTTTACTGCTTGGAAAGTATTTCAGTGGTCACAGCATTGTTTTGGTTTTTAGAAAGCCCTATGTGGTATAAATTACATTTTTTTATTGCCATCCTTCCCATTTTCCTGATAAGGAATGTGCATCTCAAAGATAGGAAGTAACTTCCTTAAGCGTATAATAATACTGGTCAAACCCAGGAATCAAATCTCAGATTTAGGCCCCAAGCCCTAACATCTATTTGCTACAGCACATTGCCAATTTCATTTGAAATGAATTCCATTCAGAACCACAGGAAAAGATCTTTACTAATGGGGTATCTGGCATGATCTGATGATTTTGGGGGTGTGAGGCATTCATTTCAAAACTTGTTCCCATATCCTATGATGAAATTTCTACCAGTCAAAAGAAAAGTGTGGAGAGATGGCTCAGTGGTTAAGGCACTTGCCTCCAGTGCCTAAGGCCCTGGGTTCAATTCCCCAGGACCCACAATAAGCCAGACCCACAAGGTGGTGGCCCTGGTGTGTTCTCTCTCTCTCTCTCTCTCTCTCTCTCTCTCTCTCTCTCTCTCTCTCTCTCTCTCTCTCTCTCTCTCTCTCTTTCTCCTCTGTGCTTAAAAATTAATAAATAAAATATTTTAAAAAGTGTGTACTATATTTTAATAGGAGTTTAGCTAATTAAAAGAATAGTTTACCTCTGCCATTATGTTACTCCTTTTGTTCCTTTTTAGGCTGAGAAGTTTTGTCTTTTTTGAACTGATAGAAGATTGTCATCATAGTAGTGATAGCTTTAAATACCAATACTTAAAAACTTCTATATTGGTCTCATATACACAACCTCTTTTTCTCTTAAAACGCTGTTTTTAGGGCTGAGTTTGTAGCTCAGTGTTGAAGTGCCTGCTTAGCAAGCTCAAGGTCCTGGATTTGATCCTCAACACTGTAAAAACAAATTCTAATCGTTCCATTAAGCCTAGAGTCTATAAATCAGTGTCTATAAACAAACCAGTCTATAAACCAGACTATAAACAAATCCAGCTGATAGAATGTGTGTCAGGTAAAAGTGCTTTTTGCCTGCACCTTAGGCCTATAGAAATCATAAGAGTCAAGGATCTGTAACAAGCAGACCAACAAGCAGCAGCCAGTACTTGCAAATGCAAGAAAACGTCCTTCAGGGATAGAGAACAACCTTGGGTGATCCCTGGAGGTCATATGTATCTTGGGCCTCCACACCTGTGCTAAGTCTTACTGTCATGGTTATGTTAATATAGCCTGTTAGAATGCTGCAACAATTTAGGAAAAGGCAGTACTGCCTGAAGTCGTCACATACCTTGAACCAGAACCACCTTCTCCCTTCAGAGAGAAAGTGTGATCTAGCATTCTCATTCTTCCTCTGCCAAAGACCAGGGTCAGGTCTGCAGGTGTTTTTTGAAAGACTACTGTGCACCTAGCAGCATTGCACTGGCCTGTGAGGATTCAGAAAAATAAATAACCACAGACAGCATCTGGGGTTAGAGCTCATATGTAGACAGGACACACAAAGAAATGTAAGTTAGGCATTTTTAATCCCTGCATTGCAGACACAGAGGTAGAAGGATCTCTCAGGCCAGCTTGATACTGCAGAGTGAATTCCAGGTCAGCTTGTGTTAGAGGAAGACACTACCTTATCCCCTCCCCTTACCAAAAAAAAAAAAAAAAGATATTATAGACATATCCAATGCCAAGGAAATGCTGATGCAGTGGGAACACCAGGGTGATGCAGTGAGAACAGAAGGATGATGCAGTGAGAACAGAAGGATGATGCAGTGAGAACATCAGGGTGATGCAGTGGAAACAACAGGATCATGCAGTGGGAACAGCAGGATCATGCAGTGAGATGCAGTGGGAATAGCAGGGTGATGTGGTGGAAACTGCAGGATGATACAGTGAGAGCAGCAGGATGATGCAGTGAGAAGCATTGGGAACATCAGGATGATGCAGTGAGAACAGCTGGATGTTGCAGTGGGATGCAGTGGGAACAGCAGGGTGATGCAGTGAGATGAGAATAGCGGGGTGATACAGTGAGCACAGCCATGTGATGCAGTGGACACAGCAGTGGTTGAGAAGCAACATTCAGTGGGTCATATGACTGTTCAGAGAGATTCTGTCGCTCTCTGAAGCACAGCTCAGTGATGGCAGTACATTTGGGAGATTGTCCCCAGAAGTATGGATAATGCACACCCGTGTTGGAGACTATTACTTTATTTGTAAGTGCCTAAAGCCCTGTTCACCTACGAATGACCTATAGTGGACAGTTCGAAAGAAGAAATGTCTGAAAGGAGTAAAATTTAGAAGCATACACTCCAGGAAAGACAAAGGCATGAAGTATTAATTCCACCACATTATGGGAATAATGAAAAGGCTGCAGTGTGCACAGTGTGTTATGGAAGTAGCAAGCACCCCAAGCTGGAGTCCACAGGAGCCTCCCCAAGAGAGATGGTGACTGAGCCAAGTCTAGACAGATGGTTGACAGCTAAAGAGGTAAGAGACCTGGCAATGAGTTTTATGCAGCAAAAGCAGATAGCCTGAATTTTCATGGATACATAGGAGACAGGAAATACCCTATATATCAAGCTTGTCAAATAAGAAATGGGGCGTGGTAGGCAAACCAGCTGGAGAAAAGGGTCAAGGTCATGTTATGGAGGGCCTCGTTTGACAAGCTAATGAGATTTAAGTTAATCTTTTGATGACTGATGATTTCAGTGTCTTGAATAAGGGAGTAATATAAGCAGGTTTGCATATTCAAAACGGATTACTTGTGACCTCATTTTAGACCATGCATTTATGGTGCCCAAGTCTGGAACAAAAAAAAAAAACAGGTAAGAGAACTTTCTAATATTATAGGCAGTAAATGACAACAGTTTGCCAAAACTGAGGACAGTGGACAGTGGAATTAGAGAAGACATATTTGCAAATACTGATGAAATAAAATAGTCAGGAAGTGGATGATGTAGAACGTGAGTCTGATGACCCTGCCAGGGTCTTCAGTGATGTGTGTCAATCAGCAATTGTGTTTGGAAGTCGGTTAAGATCAGAGGACAAGGGTGAGAGATGCATTTAAAGATATGCCACATTTCATGATTTGTCTTCACAACATGGATATTTTTATGAGTATGAAAAGGCCATTGCTAATCATTTTTTCAGGGCTATAAATGAGGATTACATTATCTTATGAACATTAGGATTAAAGTCACCTCATCTGTATGATATTCTTGTATAAAGGAGCTTGCCGACCAGAAAATGGAAAGTGCCCTGACAGGATTGAAGATTTATGATAAGGATGGATATAAAGGTTAGAATTAAAACCATCACTATCAGAATGCATGAAATTAGCCCCTAAAACTGGGAAGAACTTCAGATGAAGGCTACCCAGGTGAATGCTAGTGTTTAAAGGGTGAAGTGGAATGAGCCCTCAAAGGAGACTCAGGAAACAGGAAGAAAAGGTAGAAAACAGAAAAGTGCCATCAGTACACCAATCAGGGAGTGGTCTCAAACGTGCAGCGAAGCAGAAAAATCAGGTAAAGTCACGCATTAAAAAAAAGTCCAATCAATCTGGAGACATGGGGGTGGGTTTGGTTTTTTGGTGACTTCATGTGGGAATGATAGCAGTGTCCTAGGAGGGCATGAGGAGCAGAGGACAGAAAATAGCAGCAACCAACAGAGACTGGTGAATGAAATAGAGTCAAAGGAAGTTGCTTTATTTTTCTTTTTATAGTTAATGAAATTTTCACTATATTTTTAAGTTTAAAGCCCAAATTTAAAGATATATTAATTCAGCAGTTAGCACCCTTCATTTGAAGATTGTACAGTTTTCATTTAGTGAAAATGGAATAATATTCAGTCACTATCAATTTATATGTATTTTGCTCTTTGTGTTGAAGAAAATAATTCATGGAAAGCTGGTACAGGAGGATTGTTGCGAGCTCAAGGCCAGCCTGGGCTACACATACTGAGTTCCAGGACAGCCTAGGTTACAGAATGAAGCTTTATCTTAAAACAAGTAAGCAAAAAAGCAAACAAGCAAACCAGGATCCAACATTTCAACAGGATGTGCTCTACAACACACTGGGTGCAGACCTCTTTGGGATCTGGTGGAGGAAGCACTCACAAAGGTATCTCCCACCAAACAATGACAACCGGGCTGGAGTCGGGCTGTCTGCTTGCTCCTGCCTGTGGTACAGAAGCTGGATCACTGGTTTCCTCGTATACATGTACAAGACACCAGTACAGAAGGAATATTCCAGCTCCACCCCCACGTCCAGGTAATCTAATCTCGTTGCCTGCAGAGAATCCTTCATTCAGTCCCATAACTCATCTGATGGAATATCCCTTAGATCGTCTACTTCAAAGTAGCCAATGATTCATTCTACCTTATAAAAATCACAGATGGACCCTGTAAGTAATTGACTAAACATGAATGTCCTTCATTACTTCTTTGAGCATTTAGCAAGCCCTCCAAAGTGTCCCTTTTTATCCTAGGGTATATGCCCCAGTTCTGTTTGTAAGAGGGAGAAAACCAGAACATAGCTCCTCACATTAGTATTTCTTTCTGTTTGGAAAAAAAAAAAAAAACAGAAAGAGCAACAACCATTAAAGGTTTTGAAGGAAAGTGTGACCATATCCCATGAAACAACATCATTTGGCTTTAAGATGCTTATTTAATACTTTCTTTTATTATTTTCTCTGTCTAGAATGCAATGAACATGTTTTTTGGGACAGATTCTAAATTATCCTATTATTTTTGTAAGAGTCCCAGTACTCTGCACCAATTCCCATCAACCCACGGACTGAACAGCCCTCTCCTTGGAAACATGCACAGCTGAGATAGGACTCAACCAAAGGACTGGTTGTGCTCGTAATTTTCCTAGCAGGCTGCTGGTGTTCTGTATTCATGTGTGCTCTGCTGGACAGTGATGACTCTTCAGCAGGCATAAATGACACTTGCTTTTGCGTCTTTGGAGCCTTAATCTTGAATGAGCCCATCCATATACTTTGTCAGTGCATCATATTGGTTTGATTCATTACTCCGCTACAGCTTAGTTTTGCTTCTGCACCATTCATTCTTGTTATTTTTTTAACATTTTATTGACAACCTCTATGCATATAGACAATATCCCAACCAGAAGGGAGGAAAGGATTTATTTCAGGCTTTAAAATTCCAGGGAGATACCATTAATGGCAGAAGAAGCTGTTTCACTTCCATAGATCCAAGCACATAGGTACCACGAACAGCCAGTGTCACAAAAGAACCAAAGCTCAAACTACTCTGAATACACCTAGTAGATGTGTACTACAAGCTGGCCCCAGGTGACATACCTCTCGTCCTCAGCAGGAATAGAACCATGGGAGACTCAAGTTGCAGGCTCAGTCTTAATAAAACCCCTAAGTCTATGTGGCCATACATTCAAACCACCAAACCACACAACAATAGTCATTTTCCCCCTAGGAAAACTACCTCAAAAGCCATAGCTTGTCATTAGGTTTTTCAGTATCAGGCAGGAATTCCCTCCCATGGAGTGAGTCTCAAATCCAATCAGAGAGCAGTTTTCCTCCTGTCACAGACATACTGTCATTGCACCAGCTGACACATTTGCCAGCCAGTTCATTCTTGTGAATCTGTTTTCAAGTCTCACATCTTCCAGTTTGGCTGGCCATCATCTCGCCCCACTGAAACTTCTGGCTGTGCTGCCTCTGGGGAAGCACACCTTCTCTAACCACCCTCTCTAGAGATTTTCCTCTGTGAAATCTCTACAACACTTGGAAGATTTTCAGCAGAGCAACTATTACTGCATTCTTTGTGATTAGCCAATTTTTCTCATTTATTAAGCTATTGTATGTATCCTTCACATAACAGAACTTCATGACAACAGGAACCTATTCTTTGATATTCTTTGCTAAAATACCACTACCTGACATTGACTATTACCTATGCAGGCAATGAACAGATTTTTGCTGACTGATGTATTGTTCTTCAGAAAGGACTTATCACTTGTTTTATGCCTTGTATTGTATACATAGATATAGCATATTTACCACAAATTAGTCTTTTCAACAGACTACATATGAGAAATTTCATCAGAAAAGTGATCGGGTCTTTCTCATCTTTGATTTCTTAACAGTTAATAAGTATCTGTTGAACCCATAGAGTTCAAAGTCTCAAGTTAGTAGATGTACAAAGTGGAAGCAGATATACCTGCTTCAGCTGCATTTGGCCTCTTAGGAATATTATATAGAGAACATTTTTATGTTGTATATTATATGTGTGTAATACATATTTTGCACATTAAATTTATAGTGAGAAAATCACTAAATTTTGTAATAGAGACACATTTTTGGACTTAAGACTCTCATGATTTTTTAAAGAAATTATTAATATATTAATCATGCATGATTTGTGCTTCTAGCACAAGAGAAAATAAAGACTCTGTCTGTGTCAGGTGAAGTGTGTGTTCCCCCATAAGTTAGTAAAGAGAGCTTGGAGATGGTTGGTTATGCTTTCATTCTGAGCATTTCTGCCTATGTGTATAAGGAAGGCTCTGCCAGAGCACAGGTGGGCATGATTGAACTGAAGAAAGGTTTTCTTTGGCTAATGTGTTTCATTAACTACATGTTCTTGGTCCTCTCTAGCAACCCACCCCTGGCCCCACCAAAAATAAATAAATAAATAAATAAATAAATAAATAAATAAATAAATAACTGCAGGAAGGCCAACTGAGTCACTAGATTCTCCAGCCACTGGAAATTAGCCCACCTTGTGAGTGGCCAGAGGTATTCCTTGCTGTCCCAAAGTGGGGTTCTCTACCACACAGCGTTTTCACTGAGGAGGTAGGTTTATTTGAGAGGTATTTTTGCCTGACAGCTTCAAACAGGGATTCTAAGGTGTAGAACCAAATTACTTAAATAACTTTTATCCAAATATTATGTATTTTTCCATATGACCACCATGTTTTGAAACATTCCTAACTACATATTTGATATTTTTTCTCAATGAATCATTAAAAAATACTTCACATTCAAAGATAACCAATCACTATTTTGTTTCCTAATAGTACCTCTCTTTTAGTTTTATGAAATAACTACCCCAAAATTCTTCATTCATGTCATATATCTCTCTTATATGTATGAGGAAAACAATGATACAATTTTTATGGAGATCTTAAAGTTTATATATGCAATAATATCCCTCTAAATCAAACAACTTACAATTTATACCTGAAATGCAAGCTACCAACCTTTTTACAGAAAGTTTCCACCTGAAAAATCTGGCAAGTTCTGAGACACAGGGCTGGGAGTCTCCTGAGCTTTCCTCTGTCACATAGAACTCTTCAACTCCATTTCCTGAATTCTTTTTCTTATAACATTTTTTTTAATTTACTCTAACCACAACTACATTTAATAAGTGCCGTTTCAGACAAGAAATGGAACTCATGATGATGAACTCCTTTCTCCAAGTTATTAAAGAAATGTTTTTATCATGCTGATTCTTTTCAGCTTACCATAATGCAGAGAATAACCAATACAGTAGTGCCAATATAACAGGAATTGGAGGGGGGGAAAACATAGCTGACTTTTAATGAGAATTCTTTAGGGCTTTGGTTGAACAGATCCAAAATAATTTATCTTATGATAGTAGGAAAAGTGAATTACTCACAACATTATACTGTTAAGGACTGCCGCACTATTCCCAGAGCTGTAATACTGCCTCTTCTAGATGTGCCAGAATCAAGTTTATAACTTTTGCTATTAGTTGCTAAGAAACAAATTATAATTGCAGTTCACATCCTTTTCTATCTTAACGTCTCTTAATGCCACCATAGTAGCATTTATTTCCTTCAGATGGTTAAATGATCAACAAAGTAATTGCTTTAAATATAATTGACAAGGAAAGCATTTTTATATTATTCTTATTTGGGAGGGCCTTAGAATTAGCACAATAATTTTATTGACTTAATCATGTTGGGATAATGTGAAACTTTGGCAGACCTTTAGTGGCTTCCTTTTCAGGCAATTGGTTATTAAATTAAGAATCAATATGGCTATTTTTATGAATCATGGTGTTGGATGAAAAGTGGTGTTTCAGACTAGAAATATAGGTGGAATATTGATTAGAATCCACCTGTTTCTTTCCCTTACTATATGTGGTTCACTGTGATATGTTCTTTATTTTCTTCAAGATTTCAGTGTTCCCTTCTGAGAATGTGCAATAATAATGCATACCCTACTATGTTTCATGAGAGATAAGCAGAATAATATACATGAAGTCACATGACAGAAAGTTGTAATGAATGTTATTGTTTACATTTAAAATTAGTGAAGATATCCTAGAGATAGTTTCAAACACTGTGGGACCTTGCTGAGAGGCATGGAGGACACAGGGTTTAACAGAAGTTGAGACTGGCTGGAACCCTGATAATCTCATCCTGAGACCGGCAGGAGTTTGGCTGACTCCTTCCTTCCTACCTCCAGCCACCTAATGGGCTCCAGAAAGCCCTCATAAGCCCAGGCACTTCAAGGCTTGATTTTACTGGAGTTCACATAACTCAGCTATAAGGTTGTAACAAGCCTGGGCAATGAAAAAGTTTGAAGGTCATAGCTCCTCTATAGCCAACTCCATCTGTTACATGCCTGAAGTCATGTAACTCCCATCACCTGGGGCTGAGAAAGTCCCCCCAACTTATCTATGGAAATCAGACATAGACAGGTTGCTGGCCCCTACCAATCCTCTCTTGACCCATATCAGCACAGAAGCCCAATACCAATGAGACATCCACAGGCCACCTTGCCCCCACCAATCACCTTGCTGCTTATCCCCCTGCCTCTCCTTCTTCCTTCTGCATAAAAGCAACTTCCCCAACCTAATAAATGAGCTGTTCACTGAAACTCTCCCAAGAGTTCTTCCTTTCCTTACTCATGGCTGCCTAAAACTCTGTCCACCTAGCTCTGCGGATGAACCGGGATGATGTGCAGCAACCACCCCCCATAACCCACAACCCACAATACATGTTCAAAAGATGAATGGCTAATAAGGTCAGTTATCATATGTGACTTCAAACTGATTCTCATCAAGGCATATAAAAATGAGGTATCAACATGAGAAATTCAATAATGACTCAATAATTTGTAAAAGTGCCTGACAATCATTCTAAGTTTAAATATTCATTGATAATAATGTAAACCTGAAGGGGTATCTTAACTCCACCAATTTTAATAGCCATTATGTACCTGAAGAGAAAATACTGGCATGTTCATCGGCCATACTTTGACCTAATGGAAGGAAAATGAAAGGAGTCACCCCCATTCAGCCACACTGTGATAAGTGAACTACTCAAAATATTTTAAATTAAGCTATACTAAGCTTCTAGTCCCTATTTGAAGAGCTTTCCTGGTGTTAGACATTTAGTTCCTGAATCACCTCAGTATAAGGAGTTCTTTGTGCCTGGAAGGCTCTGAGAGATTGACCCTCCTTTCTCCCCCACCAAATCCCAAAGAAACTACATTTACAATCTCCAAGGATTTTGGACATTCCAACCTTAGATGTGATCAGAATGAGCTTGTTATCTTTTATAAATTTTGTATTTGTGTTTTGCATAAAAAGAACTTTTGGTTTTTTTTTTTTTTAAAGAATGGTTTGTCAAAAACAAACCTAGATTTCAATTTTATGAGACCCTGCCCACCACACCCCCAAAATAAGAAAGAAGACAGAATGTTTGGCAACCACAGCTGACACTTAGTGCCTCCAAGTGAGGTATGGCTTTTTATCATTTTCATCATCCATTTAACATGCACTTGTATTCCACTGGTCTCGCTTAGCTAACATTTCTTCCTGACCTCTAACACAAAGCAAGTTTGTGGCTTTTGAGAAAAATCATCATACATATTTAAAATTATACACTTGCATGGGTGAAAAAAGAGTTGCCACTTTCATGTGTAATAACACATTATTATTACTTCAGAAAGAAAGTTGCAATGTGTTATAGAAAAATATTCTTCATCAAAGTCTTATTATAAATCCTAGACAATATGACTTCTTTCCTGATCTTAATTACCCCTCAAAACTCCAACCCCAAGTTAAGTCAAGTGTTTTATGTTCATTTAAACATCAGCCAAAGGTGCCTCGTTAGCGCAGTAGGTAGCGCTTCAGTGTCATAAATATCAGACAAGCACATCAAACTATGCTAAAAACTCAGGGAAAGAAGGGGTGAAATTAGATAAGATTCTACTATAATTTCTAATGAGTACAAAAGGAAGGAAAAAATAAAAAGAGATACAATGAAGCCCTTGATGTGAATTGAAAAGGAAAGAATATATCATGACATCAGCTGAAATCGTGTATCTGCCAGAAATCTGAACCAGGAATAAAGGGGCTTCCAATCTTTGTTTGAGCAAATCCAAATGCTGAATTCAGTAAACACCCTCTGTGTTCCCTATAGCCTCCATTCCTTCCTTTGAAAGCTCTGCCATCTCCTATCATCGTTAACAAATTTAATATATAAAGTGCCTTACAAATAAAAATGGAAGGGTAGGTAATGATAGTATGCTATGGAGCAGATAGATCTAAGCTGTGAGGTGTGCGTGTGTGTGTGTGTGTGTGTGTGTGTGTGTGTGTGTGTGTGTGTGTGTACTAAATGCCTCAGAACACTGTATTAACCCTTTTAATCTGCCTTCCAGGAAACATCTTTTCACAACATGGTTTCCTGGTGTCAGTAAAAAGGTGAAAATACATATCTATGATTGATTCCAACCTTCTTATTGTGTTTCTTTCCTTTGAGTGGAAAGGAATAGACAGTTTACAGAGTCCTGCCTTCCTTACTAACAAAGAATTAGTGAAAGTTCCTACATTCTGGATGTTTTTCTAAGAAGTTGGGATATACCACTGAGCAGACAGGAGTCTGGGTGCCATGATTTCATTTGGAGACCAAAAGCCAGTAACATTTCACTTTGAAAATCTCTTTAGTGTTCATTCCCTGTGGTTTTGGATAAGCTACTACTTTTTCTTATTTCTCTTTAAAACGGAGTAAAGAAGCAAAAGAGAAGGCATGTATTCCAGAACCCTGTGGTGAGCAAAAGCAACTGGACGCTTAAGAAGTGCTTTCAAGTGGATGCAAGCTTAGGGCTGAAGTGACTTAGAATCAACTTGGCATTTCTCTTGACCATCTTGGCCTGGTCCATCTGTTTACTAAACTATGTAAGGGATGCTACAACATAGTGGTCCATTTCCCTAACTTGAAAGATTAGGGGATGGAGCCTTGAAGGTGATTCATCCGGCAGGAAATCACAGCTGATAGATATGGTACTATTGCTTTCACGAGGGACTTCCTGAATTTCCTCATCATGTCATTAATTTTCACATTGGTGTCCCTTCTTTGTCTCCAGAGTCAAGCCATTGAGGTTACTGTGGGCGGAGACCTAGGGATGGAATGGAATGAGAGGGTGAATTGGGAACTAGAGGGAAGACGTAGAAACTGTTATTTTTCTTTTTCTCTGCATGATCTAAGCTTTTAAACTATATATATATCTTTTCCCGCTAGGTTAATTAAAACTACTCATATTTTAGCTCTTCTATGCTTTCAGTGCTTAGACAAATCTTACAGAAGTCTCCTGTCTTCAAAGTTATAAAATAGCCTTTGTACCCAGGACTAGAAAGGAGTGGTTACATAGAAAAAATACCTTTTCTTGGCTTTCTGAAAGATGATTTGATAATTGCAAAGTAATTGTTGCTATTCATAACCCATGAGGTTGATGTTTAATAAAACATCATGGGAATGTGTTCTTTATTGGCTTTCTTCTAATTTCCCAACTTCCTTTTCAAATTATAATATTTGTAATTAAAGTGTAAGGGATAATTTCCCAAGAAAGGTCAGTATACACTTTTGTTAACTATTATCCTTTCAGGTTTTTTTTAATGTACATTTGTTAGAGAATAGACAATTGTGTTGTCATTTCAAATTGTTGTTTGTAAAGATTGATTTCTTGGATCACAATGCCTGCTGAAAATTTGACATGCGGACCTTTTTGAAATTCAGGTAGTAACAGCCAATATTTGTTTATTACGCTCTCAGGAGTTCAAAACCCTCACCTGTGTTGGAAAGGTCCTCCACGTGTATATGGGGAGAAGGACAATAGAGATGAGTAAATGTGTTGCACCTGTGGCTCCTCCACATTCACTGTCCTGAAACCAATTTAATCATTGTGCTGGGTGAACACAACACACTGGGCTAATAGTCCTGTATTTGTCACAGTTCGTTGAATGCTTATATATCATCTAGGGAAATATTATATAGAGAAAACATAATTAGCCTCATTTTTCAGATGAGAAAACTGAGTCTTAGAAAGATCAATGTCTTTGACTGAAGTCATAGCTAAGAAGTCATAGAAACGACCCTTCCAGAAACCTTACTCTGATGATTAGAAAACCATGACTTGGGTCTCAGAGGAAAAAGATAGTAGGATGAATGTGTAGTTGATGCTTAAAAGATATTTATATAGGGGATGGAGTAATGGATCAGTTGTTATAAGGTACTTGTTTGCAATGTGTGACAGCTTGAATTTGAATTTGAATCCCCAGTACACATGTAAAGCCAGATGCACAAAGTGGTACATGCATTTCAGGCCATACCTGGACCTTAGAAAAATGGCTTTGAAATGATACCTAAATAATTTGGTTTTCAGTCTGGCATAATTATAATTTTATGCCTATTATAGAATCTTCCAGGAAGGATTTGAGGATCTATTTCATCAGATAACATGAAATATATCCTGGTAAATTAACTCAAACTAGAAAGGTAAATTACCACTTCTACCTTCTGTTTATCCCTTTAGGAACAAAACAAACTGCTGTCAAATGTAAAAGTAAAAGCAGGGCATTTTCCTCCCTGCCCTTCTCTCTCCTGTTCTGCAAACAGGGATCAAATAACTTGATTCATTTTAAGATGTATTCTAGGTGTTATATGCTATTGATGTATGTGACCTTATTAAAATAACTTATTTCAGGCTAAAATATATGAGTCAAGATTGAGATAATGGCATGGGAAATATGACCTGAACCCTAGAGAATCCAGAAGTATTTTCATGAAGGGAACAGCAGTCAGGGAGAAAGAGATAATCCCAGCTAGATGGACCCTGAGCTACAAGGAGCAGAGTTTCACTGGCAGTCATTGTTGGATGAAAATCCAAGCTCTCCTCACCATGTGACAATGGTCTCACTTTGAGCAAACTATTTGAACTCTTAAAACCTTTTTTTCTCCCTTTGTATAAAAAGGACAGTGCAGGACTGGGGCATGGCTCATCAGATGAGTGCACTTGCAATGCACACATATGGGCCCACTTTGCCCTGAGTTGTATTCCCTGATATCCACTTAAACAGCTAGGTATGGCCACACAGGCCTGTGGGGGGTAGGGAGGTGGAGATTGGAGAATTTTTTCAGGATCACTGGTCGGCTTAGTACTGGTCACTGGTACGAGGCCCTTTCTCAAAGAAACAATGTGCAAGAATGATAGGGGAGAACACCCAACATCATCCTCTCATCTTCAAAGGCATGCACACACACACACACACACACACACACACACACAGTATGACTCATGTGACCAGGTGGGTTTGAAGATTCAGGCTTGTGGCTCATACACATATTCAGTGACTTCTATCCTATATAAAGGAGTGCAGGATTGAGGATAGGGAACATTCCTATTTTCGTGAATCCTTTCTTATTCAGTACTTGAATGATTAAACTTAAAGAGTTCCTAATTGAATATTTCTTCATGACAATTGTAATGGCACTAAAGTCCCCTCAACTCTAGACTTATTCATTCATCAGTTCCCTCATAAACAGTCTAGGCACACCCAACTGTTCCATAATGTTGCACTGATATTTACAATGTTTTCAGAATTGTATAGCAAATCATATTGGTCAGAATTCTCCACAGAAAGGGAACTAATTGGAGAGAAAAAAGAGAGCAATTTGTTATAAAGAATTGGCTCATATATTCATAGAGATGACAAGGTCCCACACTTTTTTCCCTATAAGACTTGGAAAAACCTGGCATGGTGTGATGGCTCAGGTCTGTAATTCCAGCTACTTAGGAAGGTGAAGCAGGAAGGTCATATGATCAAAGGCATATGGCAACTTGGTGAGATGTTATCTCAAAAGAAAAAGTACAAAGAGTTCTAGAGATACAGTTAAGTATCACTTAAGTATCACTTGCTCAATGTGTATAAGGATTAGATGGTGTTTACCCTGTTGATGAAGAAAGTTCACCTTACAGTCCATGGATTCAGATGCTACTCCAATATGGTAACTCTCTCACAGACACATTCAGAAACATGGTTAACTCGGGCACGTCTTGGCCCAGTCAAGTTGATGAAGAACGAACCATAAGCAAGTTCTCTGATTGGATGGAGCTTATGTAGTGAAGGAGATAACAGCTCTACAAGAGATCAAATCAATAAAGTAGCATAAATGATGACTGTGAAAATACAGTTGCTCTGTGATATGAGAATGGGAGAGAGTGTGGAGTGGCCAGGAGAGTCTCCACGTTGCAAAGGCACACTGTAGTTTGTGAAGCTTTGTGTGTTGGTCCTGCTGGCAAGGTGCGTATTTGAGTTTAGAATAAAAGACAAGAAGTGATCCTTCTCACTCCTCACCACCACCTCCTACTTGCCTGACATTATAAGCAGTACAGGTCATTGTCAAAACTTAGTCCTTATCTTTTTCAAGAGCCTTAATCATGTTCAGAAAAAGAAATCATAGGGCGTACTAAAGCCAGAATGGCAGGGCCTCAAGAAAAAGTACCTTTTGCCTGTGGTTTCCAGTATTTAACAATTGTTAGATCTCTTTTTTGTGAAGTACAATTGAATTGTGCAGTGAACACCATCATAGGTCATCCAGGTCAGCTTTCCAGGAGAGCAAAATCTAGTGTCAGACTTCATGCCAAATATAAACTGTTAACCTTAAGTGCAACGAATGACCCCCATAATGCATTCAAATGATTTGGTTTGTATTTGAACTATTTGTTAGTGCTGATGCAGGACAAAACTATCAGAAATTAGTATAATAGCTACTTCAAGCTACAAAATAAAGGTACAGTTTGATTTTGACAATTAAAGAGAAAATTTAAAGATATTTTGAGAAAATCAAATACTGGAACTTTTTATACAGATAAGAATTATAAGGAGGATTACTGAAAGAGGCATACGACCAGAATTAGTTTAACTCTTGAGAAACAAATTGAGAAGGCATCCAGTTCTCATTATAGGCAGGAATTACTGCTCTAAAAGTCATGAAGCTTATATGTCGGTGTCTGATTTGCACGTGATATAGCATAGACAAGGAAGGATTGTATAATGACTGGGTAGCAGGTGCTGGTGTCACAGTCCTTGAGTTCAAATTCAGTCTCTGATGCTTTCCAGCTATTTAACCAAAGCAAGTTATTTAGCGTCTCTGAGTTTGTTTTCTCATTTGTGGATGGAACCATGTTGTACATCCTTGATGAGTTCATTAGATTCATTAATGCACAGCGTACACTTGTCATAGCCTTGCCATAGTGTAAATAATCACATGAAATATAGGAATAATGACAAGTAAGCCATCATATCATCCTCAAAATAGTTAACATGCACTTGGACTCACTGTACGCCCTGTCAGCTTCTGACAGTCTTTACACAAACCTATGATCTTCATGGAACATAGGGAACAAATGCAGCATAGGGAGGCTTAGTCCTTTCCTAGGTCACTGTTGCAGTCAGCTTTCTCTTTGCTGCAAAGAAACAAGCTAACCAAAAGAGCTCGTGGAGGAAATGGTTTATTTTGACTTACAGACTCTAGGGGAGACCCCATTATGGCAGGGAAAATGATGGCATGAGCAGAGGGGTGGACATCACCTCCGCCACAGCACTGCAAACAATGGCAGGAAAGTGTGCCAAACACTGGCAAGGGGAAGCTGGCTTATAACCCCATAAGCCCGCCCCCAACAGCACAGCTGCAGAGAGGTTTTAATACCCAAACTGCCATCAGCTGGGGGTCAAGCATTCAGAACACATTCATTTGTTGGGGACTTCTGGATCAAACCATGACAGTCACACAGCTACTTAGTGGTAAAGCAGGATCTGATCTCTGCTAACATGACTCCAGAAGGCATGCTTTTATCATAGCACTATGCTGAGTCGTATATTATCCTAGCTACTGCTAAAAAGTAATACTCCTAATTCAAAGTAATAAACAATTGTTTCAAATGATGTATATTCCTTGTTATATGTTTGACTTTGAATTAGGTCACATTTGGCCCCTTTGCATCCTGAAGTTAGATTTTACTATTCTCTCCTCGGAGTCACTTTCTTTTCATTATGAGTTACAGCTGTGATTATGTTTATGGTGGCATCTCTTTGACCAGATACCAGAAGGAGGACATTGGAAAGTTCTAGTTTCTCTGTAAGGAATAGGTGATATCTCCCTCCAATACTGAAGCAGTAACCCCTCTAAAACATCAACATGATTCCTCCCGTTCTTCTGTTCTCCTTATAGCAGAGACCTGCTTCTTACTCATATGCTCAAGTCCAGATGTCTGTTAATGCTGGACTCTCCCTGGCCCACTTTATTTCTAAATAAAAACAGTCTCAAAATCTGTCAGGCCTTCGCTTAAGCAAATTGAGGTGAGATTCCTCCTTCCTCAGGACACCAGCCAGCATCCTTAATGATGTTCACATTACTGGCAAGGAAAAATAATTGGTTAGAGAATAGTTCATGTTTCTCCCGTTCCAGGCCTGCAGTGTATTGACATTCAGTCTGAGGCTATGAGGTGCAGTGTGCCAAACTGCATAAGTTCAAGTGGGCTTTGGGGACTGGAGAAGCAATGGAGGCCCCAGGGAACTGGATTTTAAAATGTGCATTACCTTCTGTGACCTGTGGCCTTCTGTTTAGTTGTCACCCAGTCATTTCACTCTCTGACCTAATTTGGAGTTATTAACACAACAAAATATGAACTGATAGAATATGCATGGCCTCACAATAAAATGATAAAATGGAATGTGAGCATATGAATTATTGATTTCTCAAATGCCACAGTTATCTACTCACAAAATCCTCATCTAGTTAAGATAGTCCAAATCAATTAGACTTTAAAAATGGATAGGAAAGATGCTTTATAAGAGGATAATAGTAACAACACTATGTGTTTTTTGGACAAGGTACCCTATCTTGTTAAATTGTTTTCCAATTAAATTGTAATCTCATTCAAAACTTTATTTTAAAGGTCAAATTAGAAAGCAGTTACCCTCAAAGGCTCTAAAAAGTAGTCCTTAGAATGCCAACCCCCAAAATGGAAACACTGTTAAACTCAATATCCAGACGGCTGGTTTTGAACACACTGTTCCTCCAGATAGCTCTGCAGCCTGGCTGTCATCCTTAGGGCCAGTAGAAGAACCTCTGTATTTGCTGAAACAATGCCAAGAAACCTTTTCCTTTAAAAAGACACCACCTGGAGAGACATGAATCTCTTCTGAGATACATGAAAAGAAAGGGAAACTATGATCCCATTTATCCCTTTTCTTTCTCTGTGTCTTTAAGGATTTTTCCCAAGCCCTGATTAGGAGGCTGTTCATGCACGTGATGCTCTATCCATCTAGCATCATTATGAACTCTCAAACTCCTAGGAATTTGCTTGACCAGTCAAAAGAAAGATGGTAATACGTTCAATTCTGGTTGGCAACCAGATTGTATATATAGGGACAGATTTTGCCTCTAATTATTAGCTATATACCTCTAGTCATGTTTACTGTGCATTTGTTTGAACATATGTAAATTAATATTATTAATTATGAACCATAGAGAAGGTATGCGGCTTAAAGATATAACCTATATGAAATGCAGAGCTGTGATCTTTTTATTGCTTTCTTCATCATCATTAATCTGTCGTGCCTCAGAAGTCACCCCTGACCTTGTGCCAAGGTTAATAAAATGTAATTGAAATATTTCTATTTTAGACCTGGAAATGTTCAGATCTGGTTGGAAGGTAAAGAATGATATTTCTGTGTTTTTAAGTCAACCTTTTCTTCTGGTTTTTGCCCCACCAGAGGATGGTCTATGGTTTTCAGCAATGTGGTACAGTTTCCAAAGGAGGAAGCTCTTTCTTTGAAAACATGCTGTTGATAATAATGATTACAATATACCAGCAATTGCTTTTTAGTGGTTTGTATTTACCATATGCCAATGTGCACAATTTGCAAGCATAATCTCACTTCATAGATGCAGAAAATCATTATCTCTTTTAAAACTGAGAAAGCCAAGGTTAAATCAAATGAAGTCATTTATCTGGAACCATGTAGTAAGAAACAACTTCAGAATTCAAACCTAAGCTCATCAGACTCTCTCCTTCTCAATGCTCTTCCTCCCACCTGGGGGCCAGGTTTCCTCTTCAATATTTGGGACCATATAAGGGGATTAGTCGGGGCCAAGTGAACTGAGGAGAGAGAGGCATCGGACCATTATAGATCTTGAGAGGTCAACCGAGCAAACTAGCTGCCTTTCATCAGGTAAATGGCCTGACCATCTCGGACAGATGCTTCTATTTTTTTCTGCAAGATCTTCAGGGATTGTCATTTCACAACCACCTCCCAAGATAGGGGAGCAGAACCGGTCAAGCAAGCAAAGTAAAGGCCTAAGTGGGCAGCTGTGCTCTGTGTGGCACAAACCCCCAGCTGATAAGCTTTCTGTGAAGTGTTCAGCTTGAGAACATTCTGTTTAACATAACAGCTAAACCAGATACTGGCTCTTAAGTCCAAGAAAATCACTTTGCTTTGTATAAGTTGGTGTTGAATAGATGCACGCTTTACCAGAGAAAGTTTCTTATCACAGGTCTGTCTGTAATCTGTATAAATTGTTCACAGGCTATCTTTTGTGCAATCCATAAATGTTGTATTTTCTTGACTTGCCTCTCTTACCAGGAACATAAACTTGTTTTATGCAAATTATGCACATGAACTAGATAAATGTTGGATCATAATCAGCATCTGCCATCACCAATTTGCAGAAGTAATTGGTATTATTATTTTTGTTTAGATAAGATTTAAATGAAATTGGATGTAGTTGCATGCTTAATATTTTTCTTCCCTGCCAGCTTGTAAATGCTATGTCACCAGAGAAAGCAGAGTGTCTTAAGCATATTAAACGTTGAATGATAAAAGAATGAAAGGGAGACAAAGATTTGAGTTCCCACAAACTATTTTCTCAAAAATGAGCCATTCATCCTCTGTGAAGTTATTAAAATGTATTTTATGACATAACTCATGGGATTATTAAAAGGAATTATGCAAATGGTAGTGCGGTTTTGTAATTTAGTATTATCATATAGGTAAAATATTTTCTAAAGATAAAGAAACTGAAATCTATACAAATGAGTGTTAAATAGCAGAATACAAATGTGGTATACTTGTTTCCTAAGCTATTGTAATAAATTAACTGAAATTTGGTGTCTTGAAGACAGTATGAAATTTTATTTATAGTTCTAGAAGATAGTTGCCCAAAACATAGGGATAAACCCTTCTGAGAACCTTAGGGAAAAATCTGTTCCTTGTGGTGTCCAGCTCCTAGAGGCAGTCAAAGCCTTCCTCACCTGAGGCCTCTTCATTCCAATGTTTGCTTGTCTTTATATGACTTCTCTGAGGTCCCTGGCTTAACTTTCAGAAAACACTTATCATTGGTAGTACCTGCTCAGATAATCCAAGGTGAGTTTGTCATTTCAAAATTCTTTTTATATTTTTTTGGAAGATGAAAATCTATTTTATTATTTTTCTTTATTATCCATAATTAGATACATTGAATGAGCAAATAATGAGTTGATATCCCCATTTTCCTAATTTATGTCTTCCCTGTCCCCAATCAGCTGGATATCCTCCTCTGTCTGGATCAGTCCATGTGGTAGGGAGTTATAGATAGCTTAGGAGTCAAACCAGTTTCACCCCCCTTTGTATGTTGTTACTGAGGGGATCAATATCTCTAGGAGCTCTCCTCCATCATGGCTCTTACAATCTTTGCACCCCCTCTTCCACTCAGTTCCCTGAGTCATGGTGGCAAGTATTAAGGCTGCTTTACTGTTGAGGTCTTAGGGGGTCTCTGTACTTCTGCTTTAGATTGTGTTGAAAACGTTGGTGTCCGTCTGGCTTATCCTGTGTTGACTGACTGGTTGTGGTTGTGAGTCTCTTGCTTATCCCACCACTCTCTGTGGGTTCTATATGGATCCTTTATGGAAGATCTGGTGTGGCTCATCTCTTGCCCAGATGTCAGCTATAGGCCTGCGGCTCCTTGGTAGGGTTGGGGGATCCATAGCTCTCTCTTTCTGCCTTCTGAAAAATAAAAACAGAATCTCCATTGGAGAGTGAGATCAGTATAAGTTAACTTAGATACATATTTCTGAATTTACTAGATTCTGTTGTTAGTAGCTCTTTGTAAATCACTCGTATAGTGCATTCCTCTTTGGGGGCCCAGGATTCCAGTTCCGGGTATATTTTCCACCCAGTTCCAGTCAAGAGCTCCCCCAAACTGGGTGGATTACTAGGCCAAATTAAAAGCTGTTGATTGCCTCCCCCAGGCTTTGGCTCCTCCATTGCACAAGTGCTCGTTTCATGGTTCACTGTTCTCACCCAGTAGGAACTGTGTTCAGCCTACTCATGGTGGCAGACTGAGTTTCATATCAGTGGTCTCTGTTTACTCCAGTTGTTGATGACCAGCTCCCCCTGGTAGCTTATGCAGTGCCTTCCAACTCTGCACTAACTACCATCTGGGGGCTGGTTAATGTTCTGGACCTTGCAGGGACTCTCAATGCTGATAGATGGCTTTCTGTGGTTTCTTCAGAAACAGGAACCTACCTCAGGCCTGAGGTGGGCATTCAAGAGCTTTGACAGAATCCTGTCCTGTTTTTGGTACCTCATGGTTCACTTTGGTCAACAGCTCAGTGAGGGAAGGAGCCAGTGACTGGGACCAGGAGTTGCCAAACTGACTGATTTTTCATAGGCTTAGACTCTCCCCCCTTCTATTCATCGTCACTCTTGTCAGACAATGCCCACTACTTGCTCAATAGGTTATAGTATACAGGTGAGAATTTTATGATTTTGAACCAATTTTGGTTTAGCTTCATGCTTAAGTCATCCCCCTCCCCCATACCTTACCCCTCTTTCACAAACTCTCACTTTTCCCAACTGGTCTGTTTGGAGTTTACAGTTAACCTGGTTAGGAACCACATATGAGGGAGAATATGCAGCATTTTTTGTTAAAATCTCAAAACCAGATCATTTTGGAATCCACATTCCTTCTAGCCTAACACACATAACATTATTTTGTTTTAATATGAGGGTGGCAGTTTTGGTTTAAAAGGAAGTGTTTAGTTTTCAACAGAAGACATTCTATTTCTGGCTGCAAGCTCCCTAAGCAAAAAAATGCCAGAAAGCCAATTGAATTTACCAGTGAGTTCAGATTTGGTTACATCATTTCACTAACTATGAAAGTCCTTAAGGAGAAATCAGGTATAGAAACCATCTCACTAAGAGAGACCTGTCACAACCAATTCTATTCACTTAGAATTCTCATCCAATGTTGAAAAATATCTGTTATAACTTTTAATATCTTTGTTCCCAAGAAATAGAGAAATACAGAAACATACAGATAGATCCTTACTTTAAATTTTAACTTTAAAATCACTGTAATATTTTTAAAATTGCCCACAAGTTACAGTGTATCTATACCCTGAATGTTCAGATTATGCATTCTGTAATGCTAGTGTTTGTGGAAACACTTCCTTAGCAAACAGAGATTTGCAAAGCAGAGCTTAGCTTTCCCCCAAAATATGGGCATCTCTGTCATATACCAATGACCTGAGCCGTGGGACCTCCTTGGGGAATAATTATTGTTTTCATTATGTTTGGTGAGGAGCAGCACGTCCAGTTGCTGAACTATTTTCACATTACAGATGATAAAATGAGGAAACCTAACAGTGTATAAAGTACTGTAAACAAATTGGAGTTCAAATATATATATATATATATATATATATATATATATATATATATATATATATATTGAAAATTAGCTTCGCCCTAAGGAGAAATAGGTTTGCTTACTGGAAATAGAGGTCATACTTTTCAGTCTCCATTTCTACCACACTTAGGCGTTTTCATCAAAGCTGTCTACAAGATAGGATGATCATCTTATCTCTTCATCAAGACTATTAGTCTCTATTATTAACATACACAACCTTGCCAGATGAGGTCCAGAGGCACACTCTAAGATCTTACTACTACTATTTGCAATGAGGCAATTTCCCCACTTCTAGCATTTACTCCTAACCATTGGCTTATTTCCATCCATAATGGAAATAACAGCTTTGTGTTTTACTGGTATGGGGGTCCTTAATTATTGATGACTGCCTTCATGAATATGGCATAGTGCTGGTCTTTTTAAAGACAAGCAAAACTATGTAGGATCAAAATAATTTTTATTTGCATCTCTTTTTATGTGTGCAAGTATGCGGAGGCCAGAGAACAACCTAGGGTGACATTCCTCAGGCACTGTCTACTTTGTTGAGACAGGGTCTCTAATTGGCCTGGAGCTCACCATGTAGGCAAGACTTCCTATTTCTGCTCCACTCAGTATACTTGCTGGAATTACAGGTGTTCACCACTACTTCTGCCTTTTTGTTGTTATTGTTGTTGTTGTTTTGAGGTAGAGTCTCACTCTAGTTCAGGCTGATCTGATACTTGGCACTCACTCTGGAGCTCCATGTTGGCCTTGAACTAAAAGCAGTCCTCCTACCTCTGCCTCCTAAGAGCTAGGATTAAAGGTGTGCACCACCAAGAGTAGTTCCACCTAGTGTGTGTGTGTGTGTGTGTGTGTGTGTGTGTGTGTGTGTGTGTGTGTGTGTGTGCCTGTGTGTTTTTGTGTGTGTATGTGTTTACATGGTTCTGGGAATTGAACTCAGGTCTTCAGTGTAACAAAGCAAGTACTTTACAGACTGAACTACCATCCCAGCCACCAATTAGCATTTCTTTTTGTTTCAAATATCTAATTTATTATTTATTTATTTATTTATTTGAGAAAGAGAAAACAGAGAGAGAGAGAGAGAGAGAGAGAGAGAGAGAGAGAGAGAGAGAATGGGTTTGTCAGGGCCTCCTGCCACTGCAAACAAACTCCACATGGTCTTGTTTTTGCATCTGGCTTTGTGTGAGTATTGAGGAATTATACCTAGGCCATCAGCTTTAGCCACTGAGCCATCTCTTCAGTCCCATTCATTTTGATCTGTACCTTACCTAAAGAGCTAGCAAACACTGTGCTCCATTTCAAGGTTTTTCAAGATGACTTGTGTATTAAAAGATTCTGATCTTTCCCTAATGGCATGAGCTCAAACACCTATGCCCCTCTCTTCAATATCTGGCTGGAAACGTTCTCCCAGGGGTGACCTTTAAGTTTCAGGTCTTTCCACTTGACTTCCTGAATGAAAGCCTCTTTCCTCTCTTCAACAGGTGCAAAGTTACGTCCTCCATCCTTCATGTCCTTTCTTCTCCCATTCTGTCCTGATACATTCTTGCCTCTTCTCCTAATGGTATGATGATGAACTTAGGTAATTCATGTTTGGTGACTTTCTAGTACCTTTCCTCCCATAACTACTATAATATCCAACTGGAAAAGAGGCTCTCAAAGACCTATTCTGTTAAGTAGGCGAGAAACATCTCATTTTATTACTAGCTATCTTATTTTAGAAGATCAGGTAGGCAACTTTGAATTCTAATTTGTCTTATACTCCAAACAGGTATGTTTGATCAGTGCAAAAACCAATCAAGATTATGTAAAATTTGATTGTGAGTAGAGCAATCTTTTTATTACACCTAATTTTTATGTGTTCATGATTGCAGAAAATGTAAATAACCCTTTTTAGACATTTGTAAATTGCTTATCCTTTCTTTAATCACAGAAACAGCTGGAGAAAAGAACAGGGTGTTTTTAGAATTGTTAGTTGGGGCTTTTCTGACAAATAATACTAAGTTAAAGTTTGTCTTTGTTTTCTTCTTTTAAATCAAATATAAATGCACTCTCTTAGGTTATGTACATAGCTTAAGATAAAAAAAGTAATTAAGGGCTTAAGGGACACTATAAGTGAATCAACTGAATTTTTGTGTCACTTCCCTTCATTATTGCACTTACTAGAATAGGATTGGTGAGAGATGTCCCTCAAAACATTATACCCAAAGGTACACTGGCCAACGTGGCTCACAAGAAGCTGGGCTTCTTAACGCCAATCAAGCAGAATCTTTTAAGTTTCCTAACCTAACAATACGACTTGGTTCAGTTCACTTCTCAATATCCCTTTCGGCTCTATCGTATGGTTTTAAATGTGTCCTTATTTCTCTGAAAAAAAAAAAAAGAAAAGCTGGAATCTAAAAATAAAATCCGTACTTAATACATAAGCAAAATATATCCCCAAGTTTTCTCACAGAACATTAATTCAATGAAATATAATTTAGGCTGTTACTACTGCTCAGAATAAAGAGGAATGCATATTTCCAGTTCATATATTGTTTCAGTATTTTTCTTGGAGACTTATCTGAAGAAATGTTAATTGCTAAAGTCCTTGTATAAGATCCTATTTCTTTAAAGTATTTTTGAAGATAGATTAAGGAAAGGCTAGTAGCCTTATTTTTATCTGTATTTTTTCTGTTGTAAAAAATCCCAATGCAGTTGTCCTTAATTCATACAATTTCGTAAGAGTCAACTCTTCACAATTCAGTTATTATGTAATTCAACATCTTATTCCAGTATATAATTCTACTAACTACACTTGCCATTGCTGTTTATAGGAATATTTCCCAATCTGGCAGACTCTTGTTCCCACAGAATGCTACTAAGGGCAACTGAAAGTGTTCAAACAAGGTTAGGGAATGTTAAAATATGGTTAAGCCATCTCTTTATTTAAAAATTATTTTGCAGAATGAACTCTACACCTGAGAGATCAGTAACATTTAACATTTTGGAACTTTCATAAAACATTTTAAAATCATCTCTTTACAGTAAGTTTATTGTGTGGAAAGAAAAGTAAAAATCTACAATCACTGTGTCCCTGACCCTTATTGAGGCCTGAATCTTTCTGATCATGTGGTGACATCATACTTACTTACTTACTGTTGTTCTTCTCTACCTTTTCCTTGTTGGCAGTCTTGATTATATTTTCCCCAGGTCAAAATTGAATGTTATAAATAAGAACTTTGTTATTACTTTTTCTTCCTGCAGTAACAGTTATTTGCTTTATTCTTTGCTAACGTGCTTGTCTTTGTTATAAATCTGGAAGTTGTCCATATCACTCCACAAAATGAAGAGAACTTCAGGGGAAAGGACTGTATCTTAATTTATCTTTCCAACTTTCATTTCTTACCACTCTTCCAGGAATGTAATGGGTAATCTTTCTAGATGAAGAAATTCAACTGGATCATCACAAAGTCCAGGGTCAGAGCATGTCACTTGGTACAGACACCTCCAATGGCTCCTGCATTCATTCATAATGGCAACCATAGCTCATATAGGAATTCACTACACACCATTTTCCATACTCAATACATCCCTGTCTCCTTGTATTAACTTCTTTTTATTTTTGAAGTTGACTTAGAGTTTAGAGTTTTTATTTTTTTATATTTATTTATTTATTTTTTGTCCATAATTAGATATGTTGAATGAGAAAATAATGAGTTGGTATCCCCATTTCCCCAATTTCCCTCTTCCCTGTCCCCAGTCAGCTGGATATCCTCCTCCATGGGCAGTCTGGATCAGTCCTTTGGGTAGTGGTTATGGATAGCCTAGGAGTCAGGCCAGTTCCACCCTCCTTTGTATGTTGTTACTGAGGGGAACACTTAATTCATTCAATTCCAGGCTATTGTAGGCAGCTTTCTAGTTGCTGCACAGAAAGAACCCAAACAAAAGCGGCTTGTGGAGGAATGGGTTTATTTGGCTTACGGACTTGAGGGGAGACTTTATCCTGGCAGGGAAAATGATGGCATGAGCAGTGGGGTGGACATCATCTCCACCACAGCACTGGAAACAGCAGCAGGAAGGTGTGCCAAATACTGGCAAGGGGAAGCTGGCTTATAACCCCCAAAAGCCCGCCCCAACAACACAGCTCTAGTGAGGTTCTAATTCCCAAATTGCCATCAGCTGAGGATCAATCCATCAGAACACATTCATTTGTTTGTGGGGGACACCTGGATCAAACCATGACACAGGCAAACTGACCCTTTTGTTTTTTCTTTAGCATGCTCATGAGTGTTTCTTTTGTCCAACTTGCATGATTTCTCCTTAAAATGTACCTGGATAAATTCCTTACTTTCCTAAAGCTTTTCAAATGTCACCTATTTGCTTTGACTTACGTTGAGTCCATTCATTAAAATTACAACCTGCTTTTCTGTTTCCATTTCTCCCAAGCCCTCTAAATCCTACTGAATTTCCTTCAGTGTGTTATTTATGTAAGTTTCACAAGGGTGAGGAGGCATGTCTAGTCTGTTCTTTGTCATACTCAAAGACCCTAGAGCAGGTACACTGTAAACATATGCTAAGAGATTAATAGAATTCAATGAATGGACATGGCTTTCATACCATTTTCTAGTTCAGTGAATTGTAATGTCTGGTACTCACAATATGTCCTTACAGAAGTTAGTAAAGCCAGGAGAGTTTTTGTTAGTTTTCATTGTTGAAAGATTGTTCTCTGCACTTCAGCACACTCAAGCTGTGAAGACAGTAAAACACTGCATCAATTAAAATATTCCAATTAACACTAATCAGGAAGAGCAATATTAATAACACAGCTGAACCGAATCACTGAATCTTTGTAGCTTCACATATTGCTCTAGGCACAGTATGTCAATCTCATACGATAATTTTTGTTCCTTATGAACTTTGAAAAAAAACAGACACTCTTCAAGGAAGAAAAGTAAAACTTCAGGAAGACAAAGGTCTTTCTTCTAAAGCATTATAACTGCTCCTCAAACAAATCTGACAACGTTCAGCATCAACGTGATTAAGAGCAAAATTCTGTGTCCTGTGTAGCCCATCTGAGCAGGAGATGTTGTTCTTGTCCTGAAGGACCTGAAAAATCCAGTGAAAATGGTGTTCTAAGATCTTGTTCCAGATTTTCCTTATTTACTACAGACTTCCAAAGCCAATCTCCCAACTTTCCTGAGATGCTAGCATCTTCTTTTCACTAAATCAATGATTAATGCTATCCCCTTTTTACTCCCAGGAGATATTTTCATGGTTGGATGAGTTTTGTTTTTTGTTTGTTTGTTTTGTTTTGTTTTTTTTGAGGTAGGGTCTCGCTCTAGCCCAGGCTGACCTAGAATTCACTATGTAGTCTCAGGGTGGCCTTGAACTCACAGCAATCCTCCTACCTCCGCCTCCCGAGTGCTGGGATTAAAGGCGTGCGCCACCTCGGCCTGCACGGAGGAGTTTTTATGAGTGAAAATGTTGGGTTGTTCTTACTTGTTAGAAATAGGTATATATGAATCAAATCTCTCTCCCATCTGTCAGACAACATTGCAGAGGAGGGAGTGGATTAAATATGAGTTTGCTGATCTCATTGCTAGCCTGGGGATCCCCTCCAGGGGGATGGCAGCAGACCTGAGGAGACTCAAAACTCATAATCAAAGCAGAATATCTGATGCTGCTAAAAGCTCCACTCTGAAGTAGATATAACACACCTTCCGGGGTTCAGAGCACGTTGTGGAAGAGGGGGCAGAAAGCATGTAAGAGTCACAGGGTGGGAAGGTGTACTCTGAGGCATTGCTCCCATCCCCAGAAATTGACTGGTACATTCATGGCCTCACAGTGATAATGACAACGTCACTGAGGAGGACCTTCAATGGAACCGGGGTGGGAGTGGGGTGGCAAGGAAGAGGAGTCATAAAAGTACAACTCATGAGAATATCACCAATTACCAATTTGCAAACTTGCAATATGTTAATATATATTAAAGTCCTCAATTAAAACATAGATACTCTTAAAAGGAATCATGTCACTATTGGTCCAATTGCCACTGCTTATAATTACTACCACTTGTTATTTTATTATTATCATTATTATCACCATGATTATTGTTATTGAATTATTAGCATCATCTTCCTCTGAATAATCATTTTACCTAAAGCAAGGCCTATGGGAACAAAATGATTTTTGGTATTACATATGTATATATTTCATATGTGATACTAAATATTTTATTAGTATTTGCCCTTTATGGAGTACCTCCAGGGAGCCCACTCCTGAGGTAGTTACCCTGCAGCCCTCACATCAACACTCAGTCTTTGTGGTGATTTGTAGACAGACACAGAGAAGCCACCTATTTCAGTCACTTGACACTCATTTCCCAGCTGAGATTGAGCAAGGTGACACTCTGCCTTCTTGTTTCAGCTCTTACAATATAAACAAGTATACTTTTTGAGGGATTTTCAGTGGAATGCCTTTTGCATTTCAGTGCTTATAGTCTGTGATTTTACAGTTTAAAATCACCTAAAGCAATTGCTCATAGCACAGGAAATTTGTTCCCTAGATAGAAAACACGCATGTTAATAGGCATCATTCAGGCATGAATTGTAATGCTATTGGCCATAAGTACAACATTAATATATCAACATGTATTAAGGAAGAAGACATCCTTAAACAGAACCACATATAAATGAGGTTATATATGGGTTGGCTGATGAAAATATTGTGACCTGAGGCTCATGGAAATGTAACACTGCATTTGTCCTAAGGGCATTGGTAGATTAGTTACTAAATCAGCATATAAACCTTTCCACCCCCACTATCAAGAATTGACTAAAGCTGACCTGGTCATGTGATGAAGTCATCAGTGGCAAGACTGTCTTGAGTAAGCATAATAACACTATAATAATTTTAGAAGAAATACAACAAAATATCCCATGGCTTTAGGATTATAAAACATCCTTAAGTAAGAAACTAAGGCTGTCAATCATACAGAAGAGATTGATACATGCACAGACCTTCCATCCATCAAATACTAAAAAGAGTGGTAGAAAAACAGTCTTGTACCAGAAGATATTTATAAAGCTGTCACTAAAAAAAAGAGTACATAAAGAAACCCAATGTATAAATAACTCCAATGAGTCATAAAAAATGAAAAAGGCCATAGTCAATGACCAGAAAAATAGCATAAATAAGCTTTCTCCAGTATAATGTAATATGAATATCCCACAGATACATGAAAAATAACTTAATAACCAAAGGTATATTTATTATATTTGAAATTATAAATTACAATTTTACTCATCAAAATAATAAAGATTAAAATATTAAGCATTGGTGAGAAGTAACAGGAATTATCACTGAAAAAAAATGCCCCAATCACTTTTCAAAAGTGATTATGTAACTCTTGGAGGAACTTGTGAACCTAAATTTATATTTTATTCTCTTAGCCATACATACTCTAGACCAGAGAAATTCTTGCAAATGTGCCCAGGAAACAGGCCTTCCATAGCAATTTACATAGTAATATCAAGTACTGGAAGTAAGCAAAGGAAGACCATAGAGATGATAAGACTACTGTCATAGGTTTGCATAAAAAGACTTCAAAATACTTAAAAAGAGTGAGAATGAAGTTCAGCAATATATAGCAAGCTTGACTCTCAAAGGAATAAAAACAAAAATAGCAAGTCTGAGAACAATGTATAGCATAATCAAGACTAAAGATTCCACTGTGGACATATATAAACATGAATATTTCTAATACATATAAAGCACAGAATGATGAAACTCTCAGAAGCAGGGATGAAATCAGAGAGACACTGAGGATTTCAAAATCTCTAGCATTGTTCCTTCTGTGTGGTTGAATGATTGGATCATAAGTATGCATTTTGTTCATTAAATTCTACATGAGTAATTTGCATGATCTTTGGTGTACCTACCATATCACACAGATACAAGTTTAAAATAAGAGCTGTAGAGATGGCTCAGGCACTAAAGGTGTTTGCTTACAAAGCCTGCTAATCCAGCTTCAGTTCCCCAGTTACTCATGTGAAGCCAGAAGCACACAGTGGTGCATGCATGTGGAGTTATTTTGCAGTGGCAAGATATCCTGACATTCCCATTCCTTCTTTTGTTCATCCTGTTTCTCTTTCTATATGCATGCAAATAAATAAATATGTAAAAGTGTAAAAAATAAAATAAAGGAAAAACACCAGTTTGCCTGAAGCCAGTCAGCCAAGGTTAGAATTTTGGCATTAGTATTTAACACAGGGCAAATAAATCATTGCACCTTTACAAGCTCAGTTTTCTTAAATATATAGATAATACCATAGTACCTATCTTATGGTATAGTTGAGATTAAATGAGTGAATACAGAAAAGCAGTTCGGATAATTCTGGGCATATAGAAAGCATGCAGTAGATCTAGGCTCTAGCTGCTTATTATTACTACAACCCCAAGGTGACTGAATTAGCTATCAGACATCCAACCAAGCAAGCATTCCTCTTGTCACTTGAGTACCAGGATGCCTCATCATAGAGCATTAAGATCTCTGTTTGCTCACTCAACTATTCATGCATATTTGAGGGACATTTAAAAATAACTTTCACTAATTACCATGCTGGGTAGTATCCTGATAATTGTGACCTCATCTACAATCTTTAAAGAACTCTTTGGAAAATCAAGCCCACAGTGAGATTGTGAATATGAAGTTTCTTGCTTCAGAGAAGCCATGGGGAATCATGCTGGAGTTCAGCTGTTGATACCTCCAGCAGAGAAGAAGTAAGGCAGAAGCAAACTGAAACAAATCTGGTTGGAAAAAGACATAAGAATGCATTATTAAGATGGAAAAATACTATGATAAAAATGTAGCTGGATGTGATTTCAAATCCCCTGGATTTGAAAACCAGAACAGCAGTCATTTTAATATTGTCAACCTGGGCTTGAATAAACACTCTACCTCACTTGATGCTGAAGCTTTCCTATCTTATCAAAACTTGCAGGGACATGGTGTGTCCTGTGTACACCGATCTACAGTAGACACGTGGCGTGTCCTGTGTACACTGACCTACTATAGAGACACACGGGTCCTGTGTACATGAACCTACACTAGAGATGGTGAGCTCGGCTGAAATGGGACTGGAACAGGACAAGGTCATGGGAACCAAAGTAGGAGATGCTGCTAATGTGATAGTACACAAATTAAAATCATATCTTAAGATTCTCAAGCCTTATAGTTTTGGGTCCATGGCCTGTGCAAATGGACTACTGATGACATCTCTGACTCCTCTGCTAAGGTACCTTCATAGCACTTTCTAACTCTGGGCACCTTCAATTACCATCATGAAGGAAACACAATCTCTAAATAGCTAAGTCCCATATATAAATGGTGCAGTATAAATATAGATGCATATTAGTTATAGTACAATGTAAATGTCATATAAATGGTTCTTATGCCACTTTTTTAGGAAATTGTAAGAAATAGTATGCACATGCTCAATAGAGATGTATTAATTTTCCTAATATTTGCAATCAGCAATAGGCCAAACCCAAGGATAAGAAATGAGAGCTGACTGTATTTCCTTTAAACCTTCAAGTAGAGTTTTTTGAGAAATGTATAAACTTCTTAGAACCATGTTTGATTCATTTTCATAATCTCCCACAGCATTTACCACACACAGAACAATAAATAATACTGAAAGATGGCTGTTGTCTCTTCGTTCCCCTCTGTGGATGCTGGTTGCCGCAGAGGTGGGGCTGGTGGCAGTCAATTGTTTGGCCTGTCGCTGAGCTGGGGAGGGAACAGGGCGGTTCCCTGCTTATCCAAAGAGCTGGGTGTGCTGGCAGGATGCAAGCCCTCGAGATATGAGAGAAAAACTCTTGGGACACAGCCGCCATGGGTGGAATGGGCAGATATTGTTTATTGTATGTGGAAGGGTTATATTTATAGAGAGAAGCCAGGATAATTAGGGGCAGGGGAAGAGCAAGGGGGTTGGTTAAGGCAGGGTGGGGAGTGGGCACCTCAGGAGTGGATAGGTGGGGGCAGGTAACCTGTGAATGCCTAATTTGCATAAGTTGAGGGGCTTGCTTAGCCCTGAGTGGCAGGAAGTACATGATTCTAGACATGGATTCAATGGTGATGGTTACAGAGAAATTTGTCACCTGGAGCTCTGCCCTGCTGGGGTGAGCTCAGCCCTGCTGGGGTGAGAACACAGGGTTCACTGTGGCTTGCTTAGGGAGCCCAGAGGTTAGGACTAAGGGTGGCAAAGCTCCTACCTGATCTCAGTGCAGATAGCACAGGGGCTTCAGCCTGTCTCAAGTTCCCTTAACCTCGTATCCTCCGTGCCCTTTTAGCAAGGTACTACAGATGGCAAGCAAGGGAGGACAAACCGAAGACAGGATATTTTGATCTTATCAACTCTCAAATTTTCAGTTTTGTAGGAAGTCTTAGGTAGAAAGAGTAGCTCCATTGTGTGCCAGCACAGACTAACACAATACTGGTTCGGTAATTTGTATATTGTGCATCTCTTCAATGGTCTCTCTCACTTCTTCATTTGATCATAAGTTTGTTTTGGTTTTGCTGGCAAGCAGTTTTAAACTTTTAAACATAAGGTGAACATACTTATCCATTTCTTCCTGCGTTACATAAACTAAGATGACTTTTACATCAGTTATAATTTAGGCAGCACAACAAACTCAACCAAGACTGCTGTGTCACTTGGCACTGTTTGTGCCCTTCTTGGCAGTCTCAATGGGGGACAAGAGCTGAGTTGGCAGGAAACAGTCATTTATACTCCCACACTTAGAAATAGGATGGAAATAAAACTACTTTTATATCACTTTCTCTTCCAAAGTTTCCATGCCAACTTTCTCTATTGTGTTTCTCTAACTTTTTTTCTATGACATGATCACCATCAAAGACACTGTTATGTGACTGATTTATTTTGGTTATCATCTATTTTATTCTCATTCAGCTCCTTGGAAAGACATTTTTGTTTTGTTTTGTTTGTTAACAGTGCATCCTGTGATGAAAGCTTTGGCTAGCATTATAAAAAGTATTTATACTGGGCATACTAAAGGTACTAAATGAATCTTTGTTGGTCCTCATTGAAGCAGTTAAAGCTGTGACATCTCAAATTATGTCAAATTTGATATATGTTGATTAGTTCAAGCTAAAGTCACTTGAGGAACTCAGAGCCATCTGGCCTGTATATTTCCACATGCAGATGCCATTAATATTCTACTGGGAGTGATGTCCTGTACATACCAAGGTGGAAAATTTCATGATCACCAAAGGCTGGTGACTGGGGTTTTAGTAAGTAGAAATGGATGACTGTGAAGTCACTCTTCTCTTTATGATGTCTTTCATCCTTCCACCCAGTACATCTCTTAATAATTTTCCTGGAGTTTACAACCCTCCTTCCAATAGTTATTTGTCTCCTGTTGCTTTAGAGATTTGTTGCATGTTACTAGAAGTAGAAAAACGTTATGCTTTGGTTATTTCATTGACTTCACTCTCGTGAAATGATCCTATACATGTAAAATTAATGAAACTTTCATGTTTTCCTCTTATTTGTTAGCTCTATATTAATTAGGTCTCTAGATCTAAGCAAAGAGCCTAGAGGAAAATGAGAGGAAGTAGAGATAATCTGTCTCTCTCTCTCTCTATCTTCACACTCTCTCTCCCCCTCTCTACTTCCTCTGTTATAAGATGATTTAAGTGATAGGGGCATGAACAATAGCCTTTCTAAAATACACGGTGTTCTACTACACTGTAGCTTTATCATTTTTTGAAATGAGTTAGAAGCCACACCCACAGCACATCCAAATAGATGATGAATAAACACATAGCTCGCCTGTATAGTTGATGATGGTTTTATTTTCAAAAGTGTAATTAAATGAGATAAAAATATATGGTTGAAACTTCTTAAGCAATTTAAATTCAACATAAATAACAGCTGCTCCTCATCTGGGAGCTTCACTTATGTATAGATTCCATTTTTTATGCCCTGTTTTTATAACAAGTACACAGCTAATCCAACATCCAGTATCCTCAGAAAGTAATTATAGTCACTGTGACTTTCCATAGCTTTAAGATGCCTAAAGTAACTGGTTGGGGGCTGGAGAGATGGCTTGTTGTGTAAGAGCACCTGCTGTGCAACCATGAGGACCTGAGTTTGATCCCCAGCACCCATGTCAAAAGTTTGGCATGGCCACACACATATCTGTAACCCCAGTCCTGAGGGGATAGAGGCAAGAGAATAGCTTGGGGTCACTGGTCAGCCAGTCTGACTCAAAACAGTAGCTCTAAGTTTAGTGAGAGACTCCATCTCAAGGAAATAATGTGGAAGAACAGTAGACGATGCCCAGTTTTCTCTTCTGGTCTCTACACTTGTATATATTGAACACATGCATCTGCACACATATGTATGTATACTATATACATATGACATGTGCCACATACAAAGAATTAAAAATAACTATTTGGCAAAGCCTAGCTGATTTCTTAGGAGTGATAAACCTAAGCAAGCCTAGTGCTTTTCTTTACATGTTAAAATTTTTATTATATTTTTATTCCAACCCTGTTGCTTTGAAAGAAAAACTTTTTGTTAGAAGAATGGAAATGACCACCATGAGAGACCGCTCTGAAAGGAAAGGGACCCCAAACTCCAGGCTATCTCCCAAAATGGAAGAGAGCTAAAGGCCAGATCAAGATCAGGCTTTTAAGGGGAATGTCCAGCTTGGAGGAAGGGGCCAGTTGGTCACATAGTTCTCAGCATCAGGAAGGACAGTGCCTCCTGCCAGATAGAGACACAGCAGGTGTGTGTGTGTGTGTGGGGGGGTGTTATCTCCTGTTCCAAGGCAGGCCGAGGTCTGGGTGCCGAAAATTCCCCTGAAGCCTGCTGGGGGAGGGGACCAGGGTGTTGCCTGAATTCCGACCTAACACTTTTCATCAGAGCATGAGTACCAAGAAGATTGGAAGTTCTCCTTTTAAGCATACCTAGTACAGTTTCTACCCATACTTCTTGGGAGGAGGGGTGAATACCACCTACCTTTTAGCATAGAATTTAAAGAAAGTAGCTCCAAAGACATCTATTTCTTTTTTATGAGCAGGAAACAAGAAGCTGACCCTCCTATCTGAAACATTGTATACGCTGCCACTAAGGGCTAAGCAAATTTGACAGTGAGTTCAATGCCCAGGCTTAGATCTCTGAAACGTTACAACAGAAAGCAATGGATGATTTTTAATTGAGATTAAAAGATTCTTTCTTTCACTTTGAAAGGGCTTTTTTTTTTTTCATACTTGATTGGCTGGTATATTTGTAGTGTCTTGGGTTTGATCATGATCTGTGTTTTTTATATCTCCATTTGTAATAGATTCCCAATTTTTTCCTATAGATTACAGAATTGATGGTATTCTCTTAATACACGACTTCTCAGCCTTTTCTTCAGGGAATAATCATCCCAGTATCACTTTCATAGCTCTGATTGGCTTCTAAAATCGTGTGTCCCATTAGAAGACTGATCCAGTGAATTGCAACTCAGAAGTTTTAATTTTCTGTGTGAAAAAAAAAGCCACAAAGTAAAATTTCAAAATGAAGAATTATGTTTCTTCCTGTGAAGGCTTTAAAAGTCCTGTCTGTCCATTATAGAATTCTTACCCTACTTGAAGTATGATATATCACTGCCTAGTATATAACAGCTCTGATCACATTAGCTATGCATAATTTCCATGGTATGGGTCCATGTTTTTATCATTTTAAGCATTCCCTGGAACAGGGAGAGAGAGAGAGAGAAAGAGAGAATGTGGACATATGAGGCCTCTTGCCACCTCAAAGGAACTTCAGATGCATGCAGCACTTTGTGCATCTGGCTTTACATGGGTACTGGGGAATCAACCCAGTCTGTAAGGATTTGCAAGCAGGGGCCATTAACAGCTGAGCCATCTTTCCAGCCCTCTTAAAGTTATCTTTTAAACCATCCCTAGCATCAGCGCATAGAGATTCTTTTTGGCCAAGATGCTGAAAACACATGCCAGGTGGAAAAAAAAAAATGGGAAAGGGCTTCCTAGTCCAACAGGATTTGCTGAGCATGGGTAAGGGCTCAACAGACACTCATTTAAAGCACTGTGACATTATACTTGTCACTGGGGGTGATGCAAATACATGTCTTCTCCCTAGATAGGGAGCAGATAGACCAAAGGACAGTCACACCACAACCAGTTTTGGTGAACTAAGAAGTTTATTGGGGTTACTTACAGCCCAGGGTGAGGGATTGCTTACAGGAGCAGTAGATGACTCAAACACAGCTGCACCAGGAGAATAGTCTCATCCTCTTTATAGCTGCTTCAATGCCAAAGCAGCAGCCCAGCCAGCATAAGTGACAACTTGGGAATCTGTGTCTCTGGAGCACACTGAACCACCTGCAGGCATCTCCAAGCAGTTGTTTTGTAGTTATGTATCCTTAGGGCAGGTTCTTGCAACCCTTTCCCAGACTTGTTGATTTCCTGAACCTCTGGAACTTCCTATCTCCACCCCTGCCCCATCCCCAAGGAAGGAATGCTTCAGTTTCTAATTAACATAACCTTGGGGAGTGTTTGTGTGAACTTCAAGGTTTAGGTCTGCCAGAGTTTCAGGTCTCTCAGACTTGACTTCCTGAATTAGAACCTCCTCTTTCCTCTCTTCAGCATATTTCAATTATAAGGAATTTGCTACAAACAGCTGATAAAGATTAGCAAGATTCCTGGTGAGAGAATCAAGGGCTGGTTTCTAAACAACCTTTGCAGAGCACAGTGAAGAAGCCATATTTTATTTTAAAATTTACTAGTCCAAATTTTTTTCTTGTTTGTATTTTGCAAGCATGAAAGCAAAGAGACATTGCAGCTGCCTAACCATGAACACTGGAGAGTCAGGGCAATACTGAAAAAAGATGAACTCCTGTAGAGAAAAATGCAGGTAATGACAGCTTGTGTCTGAGGGCACCTGTCTCCAAAGGAGAGCAACATTATGTACAATGCCTTATCCCACTAATCACAGTAACCCCATGGGTTTGATAGGTGCACATTTTTAAGAGACACACAGGGAAGTTCAAACACTTTTAAATTGAGTTGTTCTTTGGCCTCTTAAATAGCACAAAGGTCTAGAAAAAAAGAGTATGTCAAAGGAATGAGGGGAAGGAAAGAACTAAAATGAGGAATAAAAATAGCTATCCGGAAAGTCACACACATAGAGAAAAGGGCAGTAAAGCAAACTTTATTTTCTTGTAAAACCAAGAAAATAATAGTTGAGAGGTGAGAAAAGTGTGAAAGTCCCAGAGGGTCAGTCAGGTGGTCAACAAGTGTGGTTTTACTCCTGTTACTTAACTAGGTGTAGAAAGGGAACTAAAACTGTGGGTTTCTGGGTAGTCCAGCCTCTTTCATGTGCTACATGGTATGTTGGTTTTTTTGTTTATTCATGTAAAATGTGTTCAGGAGTAGGACCTACCTCATGCGGTTGTGAGGATTGAATGCATAAATACATGGGAAATGAGAGACTGCATGTGTAATCTAGTTAGTGTTGGCCTCACAGTCCTCCATATAAAAGTGATGAAGTTACCAAAGTAGTCACAGAAGCCTCCTGAACATGGAACATGGGTTACGCCGTCATTAGTTCTTGCCTGGGGCATGAGAAAAAGAGAAGGGCAGCCTTTGATTTGGCTGAATTTAACAGGAACATTCACGGGATGGGGAGGGGAGGGAGGGTGGCCATCTTTTCTCCAGCCTATGTTTTCAGTCATCATTCCTTCTTGCACTTCCTCATCTGTGACAGCTTAGGGTGACTGGGACCTTCAAAGGTAACCAGGAGTGTCCTTAAATTTGTATTTTCATGCAGGCTCCATTCATCGCATGCCTAATCCCTCCCCTTGAGAGGAAGGTGTCTAACTAGAGTTCAAACCTAATCCTGAAACTGATTGGTCAAGGACAGACCAGCCAGTTGTCTCTCTGCTTAACCTGGTCCTGGAATATAGTCACTGGGACAGGAAATTCCTTTCTCTTTTTCCACATGGCTGGCCAGCAGAGGTATCTGAATTTCCAGGGCTTGGGTAAGGCCCCTCCCCTCGCCACAGTTTGGTGGCTATGGTGAGGGGCTGGGGCTTCTTTCCCATGTGAACTTTATTTCCTCATAAAGTTTTCTTTCCCTTGCTGGGCTGGCCAGCACAGATTTTATAGACATGTGGCTAAAGCCTCCCCTACACGCTTTCTCCTCACTAGTGGCTGGAGATCTCTGTAACTTCTCATTTCCTTTTTAAAAACTCTCGCATTATACTTTATCCTCTGGTGGAGTATAATTTTAATTCTTTAGTTTTATAATCAAGAATCCATGTACTCTGAGGTGCATTGGAAGCTGGGAACTCAAACTTTCTGGAACCCCAGCTCCCCCATTACAGGTCCTGCCTTTTCTGGCTGATTATTTCTTAGATTAAACTTCCCTTCATTTTGTTTGACTGTTCAAAACTCATCTACACATTTCACTACTCATTCTAACTTGTTAAAGTGACTCAAATGAATTCAGTAGTTCTTTATTATAAACTACTATGGCAAAGGAATGTATTTGAAGATATTTGCAGTTTAAAAAGGTATTTCTATAATATCTTAGTAATATTGAAGCTATAGAGTTTCATCTGGTATTATCAAGCTGGGTTAGAAAAAAAAATGTTCAGAAAGTTAAAGAGAAAACCTTGAGAGCTGAGATCAGTCAGTCCCTGGGACATCTCTGAAATTTACCAGTGATGCTCACAGCAGCAACATTAAAATTCTGAAAGAATTAGGTCAGAAGCCATTTCTATGAATGAGTCATCAGTAAACGAAGTGTACATTAGCAATATTAATGAAGTTTTTCTGATACAAAGATGTCCAACAGAGATTCATTTTTCAAAAAACTTTTATTTCTTTATTTGCAAGGAGAGAGAGAGAGAGAGAGAGAGAGAGAGAGAGAGAGAGAGAGAGAGAGAGAGAGAGAGAGAGAAGAAATGTAAATGAATATGGGCATGCCAGGGCCTCTAGCCTTTGCAAACAAACACCAGATACGTGTACCACTTTAAAGAAGAAAGAAGGAAGGAAGGAAACAAGGAAGGACATGAGAAAAAACTAGATAGGAATATGCACATCTGTCAATATTTTATTAGTGAGCACAGTTGTGTTTGAGTTTATTTCTTTTGTATACAGTTTACTTCTCAAACTTTATATTAATGTCTAAATTTATAGAATAGATAAAGCCTGTAACAATTAAAAATAACAATTTATGTCCTTTTAAAATGGTAAACAGATATCAGCTACCTTGTTTTATGAACATATTTTTCAATTTTACACTTAAATTTATTTATTTGCTTATTTAAAAGCTGAGAGGGAGAGAGAGAGAGAGACAGAGACAGAGAGAGAAAGAGAGAATGGGCACACCAGAATGAACTCCAGATGCATGTGTCACTTTTTATATCTGGCTTTACTTGGGTACTGGAGAGTCAAAGCCAACTTGTTAGGCTTTGCAGGCAAGCACTTTAACTCCTGACTCATCTCCCCAGCTCCTCAATTTTATATTTAAAAAAACTACATGCCCTCTCAGACCATAATACCATACATTCTTAGGGAAAATTATTTGAAATCACAATGTGTATGATTATAATTCATATAAATGATATAATCTGTAGGTTACAAAAACAAATATAGGTGTCTGGGTTCACTTTAGTACCTCTCTTGACTTGAAAACATAGTGAAGTCTTGCAAAAGAAGATTCATTTTAGGTCTCGTCAGCATGCTGTATTGGCATGTGTTTCTTTTCCAGGAAAAACTGGACTTTTTAACATTTTAGTACAAGTGAGAATCACTTACTCTCCCCCAGTGAGTCATTTTCTATAGTCCTTCCTTTGTCAGCAGCAATAATAATGATAATGCTCCCATTTACAGAGCACTGACTTTGGACCAGGCAGTGAGTTCAGAGCTTTCCATGGATCATTTTAATCTTCATAAAGCCTCGTGAGGGAGGAATTATTGTCCTGACATTAAGATGAAGAAATAGAAGTTCAAGGAGATTAAGGAATTCACTCACATTATACAGCTATGGAGTCAGAGTGCTGAACGTGTACACCAGGCGTTCTCACTCCAAAGCTAGTGTGTTAAGCCACTAAACAATCCTCCCTCTCTGATATATTCTCACAGGGAAATCCAGTCAACCATGTCCGTCTCACTAATGGGTCCCTCCGTTTTAAAATGTGGCTTTGCAGCTCATCAAGTTTTGTGAATTTGGATGTATTCTGGGGATGAGTCTCTGATCCCTAAAGAGCCACAAGTATGATGTATGTGCACCCAAACTTCCCCACACTCAGGGAGCAGGAAGTCCATACACAGTATTAAATATGCCTGACAATGGATTACTGGAGTTACTTTCCAAAACACCTCTGTTGTAGAAATGGTGTGTGCAATCACATTCATAACAAATATATCGCCTATCTTCCCGAGTTGATATTGACTTTATTATTGATTGTTTCAGAACTGCAGGAAGCAATAGCACAGGGGACTGGGGCTGACAATTTCCTTTTCTGAGGCTAAATTGTGGGAATTAGTAGAATCCATGTCTAGCCAAGTCAGGAGAAAAGGGAATTTGTGTTTTTATAACTTATATGATACATGAATTTAAGCATGATTACATTACAGGCATAGTGTGCTCTATCATTATTCATTTTTCTGTTTCTCTTTTTTCTCTATGGGCTTTAATCCAAGCATGACATGGGTTCTTATCTCATTAACCTTTCCTGGACATTTTACAACTAAACTTTTTATACCCTCCTCTGGGAGGTGCCAGCATATGACCACATAGGCTGTTCTTGCCCATGAGTGCAATGGCTGGACGACCCTTAATGGTGGCCTAAATAAATTGCTTTTTCTTATTCAATGTTATTACTTCTCAAAAAAATTCTTGAGCCCTCTTGATTTTATTAGTTCTAGACTATATCCAAGTATTTATGGTAAGCTACTTTTTTATCCAGCTCTAATCATTTATTAACTTTCCAGACAGAAAGTGTGGAGGCATTTTTGCCTTTTTCTTTGATTGACTTTGTGATCAGTCAAATGTTTTCCAATTTAAATCTTTCTATTACCGATTGCATATTGCAACTGTAAGGCCTTTGTACACTTTCAGTCCTCCAGGAACTTAACTGCTAAATCATTTTCTATGCCCTTGGTGAGCTAAAACACTCCAAACACCATAGCTTATTTTCTAATTTGATCCAAAAATAAAATATGAATATGATATTCCACAAGAGAATAAAGGATAGTTATTTGGCAGAAAAATATGATATGAAAACACATCTGCCACAAAATTGTGCATTCCTTACTGCATGGTTGTTGGAAAAATTTATATAAAATGCTGGCAAAGGAAATCAACAAGAAGTAGAGTTATTTTTTTAAGGTCCGTGCATTGCATATCAATGAGCCACATGGAAATGTAGAAAGACAAGCTGTTTTAAGAACCCATGGTTGGAGGATATTATTTCTTTGTCAAATAATATCTCATTATATTCAGCCATATATTTAGTAACAAATTACATTAATTAAAGGAAATAGAAATTTGAAAAGAACAGTTACCTTCCTAACAAGGCCATATTCCCATCTCTTAATAGAGTTGTTTCTGAGTGTTTCTTCTTCAATTTCATACCCTGTGCCTCATTTTTGGAATGCCCACATAAAGCACCCATATACTGTGGAAAGCCAAGGAATAGGAGAGCCAGTGTGCCCTCTCCTCACACTGTGCATTAAAATGGAAATATTCACATAGTCACAGAGGAGGAAATTCATTCACTTTCCTCTCTGAGACATCATGTAACTTGTTCAAATGTTCTTTTCCCGGTTTACCACATTGCCATGGAAACTGTAGACTCTGTTGCAGTGACTTTGGAGTTAAAGGCATGATTTCCTGTTGTTCTGGCAAATTTCCACATGCAGGAAGAACATAGTGAAAAACTGAGCATTTATTACTAGAGAGTTGGGAACTTCAGACATAGTGGAATTAGATAAAATCCTATATAGAAAGAATTTAGCACCTGGTATGACCCCAGTTTGAACTGTAAGTGGGTATTGTTGCTCTTAGCTTGAAGGTCAAGGTGATAAAGTGGTAGCCATTGTGGTGATTTCTATTGTCAGTTTGACAGGTCCTAGAATCATCCTGAGGTATCACTCCATTAATTTAGCCTCTGGCCATGCCTGTGACTAGATTAATTGAAGTGGGAAGACCACCGTAACTGTGAGTGGGGTCCTAGACTCTATAAAGAAGAGAGAGCTGGCTGAGCTGCAGCAGCATTCATCACTCTCTGCTTCCTCATTGTGGACTGAATGTGACCAACTGTCTCCAGCTCCCACTGCCATGACTTCCCTGCCACAATGGACTGTAACCAGTAATTGTGACCTGAAATTAACTCTTCCTCTGTTACACTGACTTTTGTCAGATAGTTTATCCTAGTAACAAGAAGGTAACTAATACAACCATGATTTTTTTCATTATCTCCTAGTGTTTTTGCTACTAATCATTACCTGATACCAAAGCTTTGGAGGTAAAGTGACTATGAAAATTACACACACACACACACACACACACACACACACACACACACACACGCATATATATAATATGTTTTATATTCATAATGTATAATATTCTATATTTCATAATATAAATTATAAATATTGCTAGTAAAAGCTTGGTCATGAGTGTACAAGCACCAAAAACATGCTTATTCACATTCAGAGTGCTTTGACTTGGAAATTATCTTGTTGCTAGCTGGCAGTAAGAATCTGAATGTGTTATTAGATCTGAAAAGATCTATTTGGGACCTGTCATCTTTTCCTAAATTTGTGCATACATATCATGTATTTTGCTTAGCGCCTACTGCTCACTCTGGCTTACATTTTCTATATGACCCCTTTTATAACTAAGATACTTGGGCTGTGATTTTTCATTGGATCAAAGCATTCCTTAGGGAACAGAAACATACTGGGTACATGGAATTTCTTGTACTTGGCCATGTACTTTTCTAATTTAAGTTCCTTGAACTTTTTCCATGATTCGTAATTTATAGAACACTTGTATTCTCAATTTATGTATGATAAAATTAAGATGTGACAATGATTAACTTTAAGTACCATTCATGATAGGCAAAATGGTTTTATTTCTTTTGTGTGTAGTATGTGCACATGTGTTTATGCATATGGTACATATGAATGGGGGGTGCTCATTTGTGCACATACCTGTGGAGACCAGAAGTTAACATTGAGTATTTTAATGGCTCAACTTCCACCTTATTTGACTTGAGATAGGGTCTCTCACTAAATCTGGACCTCATGGTTTAGCTAGGTTAGGTAGTTAGTGAACTCAGGGATCCTCCTCTGTCTGCCTGCCCAGAACTGCGAGCATATTTTTGTTGGTACTGGTGATCCACATTCAGGTCCTCATGCTTGCAAAGCAAACACTTTACTGACTAAGCCGTCTCCCCAGTGCCTCTGAGATGATTCTCAAACTCAGTTTCTTCCAAATACCATCTTTACACTCACTGAGTAGGGAAGGTCTACCTTTTGGAATGCTTTTTAGTTCCTAATATTTTTTTAAATGTCAGATATATGTGATATACCCTGAATGTTCAAATATTATAGAACTTATGAATATAAGCTAAATATAATATAATATAAATATAAGCTAAAAAGGAAATCCTGCTTTATAAACACAAATAGGTCAATTAAAAGTTATTAAATATATGGAGAACTCAGCAGTTAAGGTGTTAGGCCTGCAAAGCCTAACAACCCAGGCCCGATTCGCCAGTATTCACATCAAGGCCAGATGCACAAAGTGGCACATGTATCTGGATTTCTCTTGCGGTGGATGGAGGCCCATTCTCTCTGTCTGTCTCACTTCTTTCTATCTCTCTCTGCTTTCAAATAAATAAATGTACTTTTTAAAGAAAGTTATTACATATGTTTTCAGTTCTTTCTCATAACTTAGTTTATTCAGAGTCCATGGTTTCTTTTGCCTAAATGAGACAGGATGTCTGTTCTTAGAAGTTCTTAACTTTTTATCCAACTCTGGACATTGGTCAAGATTTCTGTACCATCATGTAAAACTTTTATGGTAAAAACCTGTTTGCTGTTGGGTGTGGTGGCACATGCCTTTAATTCCAGCACTCAGGAGGCAGAGGTAGGAGGATCTCTGTGAATTCAAGGCCACTCTGAGACTACATAGTGAATTCCAGGTCAGCCTGGGCTAGAGTGAAACCCTACCTTGAAAAACCAAAATAAATAAATAAAATAAATAAAGTAAAACCTGTATGCAAAAGAGGTACTGTAGCCTAATTCAATATTTCCTTCCAAGATAATGGTTTAAATATCAGATTCATGGTAAAGTTTTATAATCTCTGGTTTAATTACTTTTGAAGATTATTTTTTAAATAGAAGAAAACTATCACCCCCCCCTTTCCTCCTTCACCTGATACCTATTGAATAAAAAGAAACACACTCCATCAGGTAAGCATAAGTTCTCTGACACAGGCACTACCAAGAGTGTTTCTCTATGTAACTGTCTTCTTTTGAGATTGTGATATTTTCCCATGATATCTGTCATAGTCAGCCACACGCCACTAGGATGAATCTCCAAACCAGGCACAATTTGGGGGAGGAAAGTATTTATTGAAGTAACAGATCCAGGGGAAGCTAAGAAAAGGCTGGCCCCATTTCACAGATCCAAGCAGCAACACAGAGGCCCAGCAGCTCCAAAAGCAAGCATGAAACTCTAGCACTGTAACTCATAAAACAACAGGATTGCCAGACTTCTGTTATGACTGCTCTTTTGCATATGTATCCCTAGAATTTTGCATCCAATTTAGAAATACCTCAGGGCTAGACCCCAGGAGGCCAGGCCAAAGCGACACCTCCTCCAGCAAGAAGGCTGCAGATAATTCGCAGTTATAATAAACCTTTGATTCTTTGGGGGGACATCTATTCAAACTACCACAATATCATAGAGCTGTAAAATTTAAATGTATTTTCCTCTATTTCTCCCAACAGATCTTGAAAACTTTAAGACCAGAACAAGAAGCACGGTGTCTGTCCGTCGAGGTCAGGGAATGGTACTCCTATGTGGCCCACCACCCCATTCTGGAGGTATCTATAAATGAACTGATAAGTGCACACTTCACTGGCTGATATTTTTCTTGCTGAATGTTCTCTCCTGGTAGCCACTGAGGGGACAGTGTCATTTATAGAGATTCCCAAAGTCCCTCCATGTAAGCAAAGCTGTTGTGAGTGCCTCCCATAATTAGGATAGGAAAATATCAGATTGTGCAAATGTTCCACCCCACTGCTCTGTGTCTCTCATGAAGGGGAATAGACCCAAGTCAGTCAAAATCAGAATTCTGCTCCTTGGTAAGGCAACATAGCTAAAACTACCATACTTATTATAACTTGGTTGAGCTAAAAGAATCTGGTCCTATTTAATTTTATCTCTTTCATGGACTGTTCTGCTCACAATACCTCTGATAGCAAACATTGGTTATTGTTTTTTTCCATGCTAACAAACAATTCCTCAACCCTCTAGACACCAAGTGGCTATGCAAGGATTCAATTCTATTCTGATATTAACTGCCCTGAGTTCAAGTCAGATCCCCCAGAGTGAAGGCTTCAATCTATAAGACTTCCCCATTTCAGGTGCCATGTGCACATCTCTGACCTCCAGAGCATCTGATCAGCCACCCACAACTTGGGTTCAATGGCTTGCTAAAATAGCTCATAGGACTAAGGGAAAACAGTCCACAAACTATTTCATTTAATTACTCACAGGGAAAAAGACACTGAAAAAAATCAGGTATTTTATGCAGACACTGCTTTGCCTAAGAAATACCATGATTGTGATAATGAGGAAGCACATGGAGATGTCATATAGATAGGCATCACACAATCTCTGTGAACAGGATCAGTGATGCCAGGCGGGAGTAATGGCACATACAGGCTTCAGTAGGGAGGTGTGATAGGCAGTGACACTTATTAGAATTTCACAAAGGTTTTTGATGACAAGATTGATAAGCTACACTCAGTAATTAGGGCTGGTTTGGCTTGATATCTACTATCATGATTGCATTAATTTTCTATTTAGCTTTCATGATTGGAAGAGCAAACTTTTTTTTAAGTTGCTGTTTGAAATCGACCTTTTATTTTGTCCTATATTCCAAAGTTATTTCCTATTTTAAAAATCTAATTTCCTACCTAATATTTCCAGAAGAAAATAACAATTAGCAAAATAGCCAAAAGGCTTGAGCTTGAAGCACAGTAGAAAAGGCAGGAACCAGTCAGATCTGGATCTGAAATCTGTTAGGATTTCTGGCATTTGAAGATGGACACAGAACACACTTTGGGTTTCTGGGCTTTCTGCTTTGGGAAATGGGTTGGTTTTTTAGACCTTTATCTTCCCTTTAAATTGGTATGATAAACCTTCAACTTGACGTCCAGATATACGTTCTACCCCTGGTTCTGTTTTAACTAGTTACTCAAAATTGGGCAAATATTTCCAGCTCTCTTTGCTTCATTCTTCCCGTCAGTTAAGGGAAGAAAGAGACTAAAAAAAGAAACCCCTCAGGTCCCTTTTAGTCCTCCTAATTTTAGTCCTCGTAATTACAATTCAATAAAATAAGAATCATCATCAAGCATGCCTGTATTTCTGAAGGCCTATCCTTCCTATGAAGAAACCACTTAAGAATTAGACATGTGTTTTGATCCAGGTAAAATTTCATCAGATTAACACTTCTGAAGATGAAATCTGATCAAACTAAAAGGGGAGATTTGGCTCGTTTCTTCAACAGGCTACCTACGCAGAATTCAGCATCAGGGACAGGACAGAACTCTTAACAATTAATCTTGGAGGAATATTTTAAAGTCCCCCACCTCTCTGCTGTACTGATAGCTTTAGCTTCAAGAAAGACAAAACACAATGAAGTGAGGCCACGCTGCCTCCTGCTTTCCCCTTCCCACGGAGAAGGTTATTGAAAATTTCCATAGACATCAACTGAAATGTGTTTGTCTCTGCTGGCAGCAGTCGGCTCCTCTGAAATCTAGTTCTTGGAGCTGTGCTGACACTCTTGATGGAGAAAGACAAGGAAATAAATATTCTCATTATGGGCTGTATTAGAAACCATGTGCTCAGTAATACTGTGAACAAGACAGGCACAGCAAGGACATTTCAGAAAAACAAAGAGGATCTTCAAGGTTGTTAAGAGAGCATCTCTGACACCCATCAGTTTTGTCCAGGGGAGTCTGTGATTATTTGATGAAATCTCCCCATTTACTCCAATGCACATGGCAGAGCAGTGATTCACCCGTAGCTTTTTTCCAGGCTGAGTGTTGCCTAAAAGCTGGCAGAATTACCATGAGCTACTGGACCTACTGAGCATTTTAAACCCAGCATATGGTATCCTCGTTTCAATTGTAACAGATCCCACAGAGGGAAGGAAATGAGTCAGCCTTTCATTGTACCAGTAGGATACCCAGTAATGGCATGGAATCCATTGTAAGGGATGCTGCTGGCCTGATTTCAAAAACTGTGCATTGTCAGAGCATCTTAGGGTGACATACAAACGAGGAGCAATTAATCTGTTCTGAAATACACGTATTTCCAGCACTGTCAGTCACTGTGGATAGCATCACTGTCATCTCTTGGTTTGCAAGTATGAATTCAGATGTGATGTTTTCACATAGATTTCACCACTAGACACAGACATGGAAAAAACTGAAATCAATATGATGGTCTCTGGTTGTCCTTGGGACTCTTTCATATTAAAAACAGAGATTATTGAATTCTAGAATGTTCCCTCTGCTTTCTGACATCTCCAGTGTCATTTGACACGAGGAATTCATGACCTTTAGCCAAGCTCTCATTAAATAGGAATAGAAATGGCTAGATTCCTCATCACTGAAACCCACAAACTATTCATCGAGGGAGGTTTAGTTGCTTTTCTATGTCACCAGGTCCTCACTACTCCACTGCAGCAGCAAGCTCACCTGGGATTTTGTAATAAAGGCAGAACCTCAGACTCCACACAGGGCCAACTGAACCAAATCTTGCTCTTAATAAGATCTCCCAGCCGTCACAAGCACATTAAAGTTGGAGAAACTTTGAACTGCCTCTGTGGTTCCTACACACACCTTACCTCTGGCTAGGGATAGGCAGTCTGTGTTATTTTCACTGAGACAATATTTTAAGGCCACAGGTGACCAACCTTTTTCCTAAAATAATCCGATTCCATAGGTCTGAGGAGGGTCTGCTAATGTGTCATTTTATAAAACTCTTGTCAACTTGGAGGCAGCACCAGGTTTCAAATCCGCTCAGATCTGTAAAATGAGCCCGGTTCACCCTGCTGAGATGGCATGTTTTGAGTTCCACATCACTGAAGTAGGGGTGCAGAACATTCAGTATGTTAAAAAAAGATATTAAAGTAAAATATGTAATCACATGATCTCCTGAGGCTTTGTCTTTGTTTTCATATGTTCTTGTGGCTGCCGATATGGGAGCAAAGACTAGCTTTCCTCAGACCTTCATATTCAGAAGCAGTACTTTAAATTTCACTATGTCTTACTAAATTATTATTAGTGAAGGTATGGCTTCCTAGAACATAAAAACGTAGTAAAGAAAATCACCTGGTTCCAATTCTAAGATTATTTTCATTGTTATAGTTTTTAAAGGTATTAACGAGAATTTTCTTTCTACACACACAGCACATCACCAATAAATTTAGGTCCAATTCACAGGGAAAAGGACTCAGGGACCTTAGGGTAGGCAATCTGTGGGGTTCTTTATTGATCTATATTGCTTTAGTATACATTATATCATCTTTCTTTGCATTTTCATTATAATCTCAGCAGAAGTAAGGGCATGTGTTACAGATAAGCAGAGGGAAACAAAGGTGTTGTGTGTGGGTACACAGTCATCAAAGATAACTGTGGTTCAGGACTCACCTTTGTGCAGATAGAACAGTGGAAGTATCTTTTACACTCTACTCCAGGGGTCTTTAGGCTCTACTCCAGGTCAGTTAAATGCTTAGAAATTGGGATCTTCTCTGGCGTCATTGGTAGTTTGTAAAGTGCCCTTCATGAGCTAAAATTCAGTCAGGCTAGAAAACTGCCATCCCTGTGGTACAAATTCAAGTAAACTGTGTCCCAGGAAAATCTCTCCATTTGCCAGGCACTCCAGGATTCCATACATTTGATTTCATTTGGACATAGCCATGTGGAGTCTAATGAGAGCCCTAAAAGAATTGAGCATGCCTTCCCACAGTGTGGTGATTTCAGATGGACTAGTTGATATTCACTGAAGGACAGATGTGAAAGTAGGGCACCAGTGTTGAGGTCTAGGGGTCTCCTATAGGCCTCCTGTGTGGGCCACTTATGTAATTTCTCTTAGTCCCATTTTCTTCCTTTGACTCCTGTTTCTCCCCTCCTATGCACTCTCAGCTTTCAGCCTCAAGATATTAGACTCATTGGTTATATAACTAGTCCAAATCATGCTAATGTGTCACTGAGTCAGAACTAATCTTAGCATGCTAAACTTTAGAATCCTCTACGCGTAGAGTAATCTTGAAAACATATTGTTGTCAGGCTGACTGAACCCTACTTGATACCATATTCCCATTGTCTTCCCTGAACTGGCTCCCATGACTTACCAGTTCTATATACCTTTAATTTTTTAAATACTTAAATGCATCCTTATTTGTTCCAAATACCAAGCCATTATATTGCATTCCAGATTCTCAGCTTCCCTTTGTTACCATGTCTTACCCAATGGTACACCAGATCCCCAGTACAAAACTTGACCCAGAAGGTGTTGTCTAGTGGATGCTCAATATTGCTGGTATCTAAGCTGTCTAGTTCTTCATCCTCACCTGTCACCAGTGACGCCAGTCTGGTTTTATTTCAGATTTGAAACCCCGTGGCTTAGACAACTGCCCATGTTATCCTGGAGAAGCGGTCCTTCCACATTTAGCTTACTCCCTCTACTTTCTCTCAGTGACCTTTCAGATTCATCTTCTTCCCCATTATCTTATTCAGCACAACTTCCAAACCCTCACATAGTGTTAAGTCAGCAGAATGGAATTTATCTTTGTTCTACAAACTTATCAAATGTGTTGAGGATAAAAAATGAAATAAATGTAACATTTACTTAAAACTTTTTTTTATTAAGTATAAACTTTGTATGAACAAATCATTTGTTTGGATCCTCCTCAGTGGGATTGCTGGTATCAACCACGGAGTTGTGGGTTATGAGTTGTGTGAGCAGCAGTCAGTCAATGTATTGGGGTGGGGGCAATGCCTCTGGATATTGCCATCCACCTTAGCTCTTACCATCTTTCTGCACCTCTCTTCCAAAAAATATCCTGGGCTGTGGTGAGTGTGTTTTAAATCTACTGTAGTGTTGAGCTCTTAGCAGCTTCTGGATTTCTTCTTCGGTATGTTTTGAGTATCATCAGTGTGTCCATTACCGCGGGGAAGGTTGTCAGGCTCACTGTGGAAGCAGCACTTTTGCTCATCTCTCCACTTCCTCTGTGGTTTCACCTGGGCTCTGGTGATGTGCAAATGGTGGTTCATCTCTTACCAGTGAGTCAGCCACCATGTCCGGTCTTCTTGGTAGAATTAGGTTGTCCTCTGTTCTCACTTCCTTCTGAAAATAAAACAATTTTTTTCCAACAAAGAGTGAGATCAGTATTGTTTAGTTTGGAGAGATTTTGGTGGGTGAGCCTCTCTTTAGGCCCATGGTTAGTGGAAGTTTCCCCTTAGAGTCCAGATTCTTGGTCTCCATAGGGTTTTGGCTTGGGTCCCAGTTTCAGCTATGGATCCCTTACCACTGAGTGGATCTCTTAGCCATTCAGAGAGCACTTGATTACCCACCTACGTTGAGTGCCACTGTTACACAGATGTGTATCTTGTCATGCTGGTTGCTGTCATGCAGCAGTGTCCTCTGCTTTCTCCCAACATTGCTGGCCAGTTTCCCCTGGCAGGTCATGTAGAACTTTCCAGCACTATATGGGCTAATCATCTGGGTACTGACTACCTTTCAGGTTCTAGTTGGTCTCTCATTGTGTGTTGGTAGCCCGTAGTATCTTCAGCAACAGGGTCTTATCTTTTTTCTGAGGCATGTAATCAAGAGCTTTGACAGAAGCCTATCTTGTTTTGGGGACCACATAGGTCTATCCAATCAACATGTCAATGTGGGTAGTAACTGATTTCTAGCACTGAGAGTTCTAAGCCAATAGGGCTAGGAAGATGATTCATTCACTAAAATATTTACCATGCAAGTATGAGTTCCTGAGTTCAAAACCCTCTGCACCCAAATGCATGTTGGGTGGATGTGGCAGTCTTCAGGAAATCCCAGTTCCAGAGAGGCGGAGACAGATGGTTCTTAGAGCAAGGAAGGTAGCTAGCCTAGAGGAATCAACAAGTCATGGGTTTTAATGAGAAAACTTGTCTCAATAAATAAGGTGGAGAGCAATTGAGAAAGACACTAGACATTGGCCTCTGGCCTCTATACCCAAGGACACACATACACATGCAATCACACACATATGCCCACACATAAGCAGATGTGCATACACAATAAGCACACACTTACACATGCAACCAACACACACACATGTGCCCATATGTAGGCAGATGTGCATATACACTGTGCACACACATACACAACAACCACGCCCACATGTGCTCACACATAAGCAGAAGTGCATACATACCATGTACGCACATACACATGCAAAAAAGCCGTACATATATTTTATTAAATTATTGAAGTAAAAATTAGAGAATTGATTATCTTTGGACATCTGATTCTTGATTTATCTTTAAGTAACAACTCTTAAGCAGGCATGTATTTTTTAGATAAATCCCCTAATTGATTCATCTAGAATTTACATCTATTATTATCACAAACTGGGCATGCTCTATTTTGGCTTTACTAAAATGCTGATTTAGACATTGTTCTTACATTCAATAATTATTCTTTTTATCCATAATTAGATACATTGAATGAGCAAATAGTAAGTTGGTACTCTTAATGATGCCATAGACAATTGAGATAAACGTTTCCATAGTCTTCATACAGTTTATCCCAGTGTGACTTATGATTGAATTTTATTTTTACTGTGTACAGTATGTGTATGGACTGAATTTTATTTTTTTAAAAGTACCAAGGTATTACATGGACATAGGAGAAACGAAGAATTGTGTTTGTGTGTGTGTGTGTGTGTGTGTGTGTGTGTGTGACTGGATATTTAACCTAGGACCTCCCACATAGTAGACAAGTGTTCTAACACTGAGCTACATTTCCAAATCCCAAAGATATAAATATTTCTGAAATAATACCATCTCATTTTAAAAGACAAGGAAATAATATCTTTCATTTATTTCATGGCAATTTTAAATAAACAAAATATGAGAGAATTTTTAATTATTATAAACTTAAAACTCAAGCTCTAAGAACACAACTAACTCAAAGTGTTATATTCTTCCCTGGTCAAAATGGAATCATGGTTCTGTGTTTGTTTGTGTGTGTGTGTGTGTGTGTGTGTGTGTGTGTGTGTGTGTGTGTGTGTGTGTAAAATGAGGGAAGTTACCCAAATATAGTCACTATTTCAAGAACACAACATATGATAAATTATAGCTTCCAAATGAGTCTCTGTTGCTTGGATACCAATAATCTAGCTACCCTTTGATGCTTATTTCATGTCACCAAAGAAGTGACTTCAAGAAACCTTATCTCTTGCAAATAATTTTAAAACCACAGGTGTCCAATAAGATAAGACAGATGCCATTGGGGATGATTCAGAAGATGTTTTTTTTCATCACTGAGGCCAAAGGTGGGTCCTTGTCACAAGAGGTCAGAATTGTAGGGTTGGCTCTGAAACACTGTCATTGTTTCTTTCAAACTTGGGTACATCAGTCAAACTTTGGTAAAACCACTGTGTACAATATAATTTTGTGCAGTGCATACTCTGTCATCATTTCAAGCTCTCTGAAAAGAATTTTACATACTTCCATAAATGATAGGTATCTTATCATAGTCAGTAACCAGTAAACATTTAATGACAGGTTAACATAGACATAATGTGGGCATAACATCTTAGAATCATAGACATAAGGTATCTTTTAAACAGTTAGTGATGAATACTCTTTTTTATTATACTATAAAGAATCATATTATATTATGATATTTTTCAAACATATTTTGTTTTCTGTTCCCCCCACCATTAGGCCCTCCCTCCACCATAGCCTCTGTCCCCTTCCCACTTGCACATTGCATGTTTCCTTTTGTGCTCTCCACCTGTATTCACCTCATGCTGCCCTCTCATGGGCTCCTGTATTGATTCATTTACTATATTTGCCTTTGCAACCCCTCATTTACAAACATGCAAACATTAAAAGCTTCAAACACATATGAAGGATAACATGTGATTTTTGTCTTTCTGTCCTGAGTTACCTCATTTAATATAATTTGTTTTTAATTCCATGCATTTTCCTGAAAATTCCATAACTTCACTTTTATTTACAGCTAAGTAGAACTCCATTGTATCTGTGTACCACATTTTCATTATCCAGTCATCAGTTGATGGACATCTAAATTGATTCCATTTCCCAGCTACTACAACTAGAGCTGCAATAAACATGAATGTGTGATATCCCCATCACCGTGTACACAGACTCCTTTGGGTATATGTCAAGGACTGAGGGAGCTGGGTCATATTATAAATTTATTCTTAGTTTTGAAAAAAAAACTTTCACAAGGAACACAATGAATTATGACTCCTGTGTCCCCACAACCTCTCCAGAATTTGGTGTCATTAGTTTTCTTAATAATTCTGATTGGGGTAAAATGAAATCTGAAAATGGTTTTCATTTGTATTTCCCTGGGAGATAAGGATGTTGACCATTTTTTAAATATCTAAGTCAATTTATATTTCTTCACCCATTTATTTTTTGCAGCTCTTTATACATTCTTGACATTGACCTCCTGTCTGAGGAAGAGTTAGCAAAGATTATGTCCCATTTCCTAAGCTTTCTGTTCACTCTGATGACTGCTTCCTTTGCTGCACAGACAGTTTTCAATTTCATGTGGTCCCGCTTGTTGATTCTTGGCACTATTTTCTGTGTGTTTGGAATCCTGTTCATACTGTTCTTACCTGGACCTGCACTTCACTCTATTGCCTATGCTTCAAATATTTTCAGCATTTCTGCTTTTATAGAAAGGCTTATGACCTATTTTGAATTGAGTTTTGTACACTTCTCATCACTTTGGTGAATCAATCTCCCCTATAGTCACCACCCTCTCTGAAAAGCAACTTCTCTGGTCCAAAGTGAGAGCAGCTCTACTATATGAGAATTAAATGAGTATTTAAAGATTAATTTGATGGATACATTTAGCCAAACAGTGATAGTATCTCTCCCCACTAGCAATTATGACCTTCCACATGATAGGCTTTTAGACAAGTTTTCAGTACTTCCATGGAGTGGGCCTCACTCAGAGAATGGTTATTTACCCAGAAAACAGCAATGCCACTGTTGCACCAGCGAGCTCATATTGACTGACTTGCGAGTCTGATTAAGGCTGTTGGTGCATTTTCTCTAGCAGCAGACTGCATAACATTTGCCAGGACTGTGGAAACTACCCAGCAGGGGGAAACTTTCAGCTCAGTACCAGCTTTATTTCCCAGTGTCTAGCAACCAGCTCATGTGGAGTTTTCTGTAATTGGATCTTACATTCTTGTTCTAGTGTGGAGCCAGGAGCATCAGGAATGAAAACTACTAATTTTTGCACATTGTTTTCTATCCTGTAAATTTGCTGAAATATAACTGGCATTAAATATTCTTAAGGAAATTTTATTTGTTGCTCCTCGAATCTACCATTTTCCTTTGAAAGACATAAATCTGGATTCTTTCATCTGAATGTAGTAAGCCAGTTTCATCCATTCCTCTGTATCTATTTTTCCATCAGAGGAAGCTATTATACATTAGTGATTGAATCAGCACTGAATAGTGTTAAACAGTAAGGTGATGTCCTTCTACGTTCATTAAGCCACCACTTTCACTTATTGAACAGAACAACAAAAGTAACCACACATTGATCATGGAGTACGTGTTATAAATTATTTGGGCCACAAGACAATTTTGACTATTTTGTGTTTAGTACAATAAGCTACTAGAATCATTTGTCCTTAGCATACCATAGGCAGGCTCCATGAAGTTGTGGTGTTTAAAGAAAGAAAGAAATGGAGTTGAGGCCTTGCCTATCTAAAGGAGTAACTTTTCCCCTTTAGAATTGGACCAAAATATAAATAGTGAAAAAGCAAATAAAAGTAGTAAGATGAATAACTGCTGTTTAAAATGGATAACATGAATTCAGAGGTGCTATTATCACAGAATTTCTGCTTGAATCTTACTGTTAACTCTTGTTAAAACAACCTGAATGCTTCATCGCTATACTTTTGAATACCTAGATAGCAACAATTATCCACTTAGAAGAAGGAAAAAGACAAGTTGGTAAGAAACAAACATTCTCCCATCATAGAATAATTCTAGACACATTATACAGCTTAGCTTCAATTTTCTTAGACTCAGCTGCTGACTTGGTTTCTAAGTTGAGTTCTACAAGAGAATACTTTTTACACTTTGTCTTTTCATTATCGTAAGAGGTAAGTTTAATCTGTATAGGCAATAATGGAAAACTCTATGTGATAGCACTTAGACTCATTTACTTTAATCAGTTACTTCAATATATTTTTGTTCAATAGTCTAGGAGATCCATTCTGTTTAAAAAATTGCATAAATATATTTCAAGAAATATTTTTTTTTCTTTTCTTATGTTCCAACATCGGTTTTGTACAAATGTTTCCATGTACTTTATTGGGTAGAAACCAAGGATTCAAGCTCATAAATGATGGGGCTAAATTACCTAGCTTCTCTCCTTGACAATTAATCTATACTTAATTATGGACATTATAAAAGTGTTCTGTGGATACAGAGCTTGAAGCTGGTTAGAAATGTCTCTATTTTCTTTGTAAACATACCCCCTCTCCAAATCAAAGAGATTATCTCCAATTTGATCCTTAGAATTAGAAGCCCATTGAACCTTTAGCAGAAAGGCCAAACATACTAATACTAAAAGGCAATGCTATTTGGAAAGTGAAAGCTGATCCATTAGGCTGAACAACCAACAAGCTGTGAGCATTCCCCAAAGCACTGCTGACTAGAGAGATTTCTCACAGGATGCTTCCTACCCTAGAAAGCAGCAAGAGAGGATATTATTTGGAACACAGGTGCTAGTTGGGACTTGAAGAGTTTGGAAATGTGAAAAACATATTACAAGTCTGGTCGAGAGCTACCAGTGAGAGCAAAAGAAATGATCAACACTGATCTTTCAGCAACATGAACCTGACTGAGCATTTCATAAATAACCCAGTGGACAATCACAGCAGGATGTACAGGAATCATCCTTGTTCAATGTGTGCTGGAAATGTACCCCATGACTCTCGCCTTTTCAGCTGAAAAACAAAGAAGAAAAAAAATGAGTAGTTCTTTGGATGCCTTTCCATCATAGAAGTGGTATTTTGTGAGGTCATTGCTTCATCATGTCAGTGACTCAAGCAGGATGAGGGTTCAGCTTCACCAGGAGGTCCTGCTGCCTAAGCCTTGGAAGCTCAGAAGTAGTCTCTGGTTAGGTGCTCAGAAAATGAAGAATCAGAAATGGAATACTTACCCCGGTGAGAAATCTTGATCCTTAAGCACAAATTAAAAATTAACCAATTGCCCTCTTTATGTTTACACCCATTATTTAGTTACATATAAAGAAATGGGTTTCACCACAATATTTTTATGAATGTATACCTTAATAGGTTCAATTTTTCTGATTTTTTTTAACCTTAAGGAAATTATTGAAGTAGACTAATTGAATGCTAGAGAAAATATCTATTTTGAGCAAGTGAATTTCATTTTCACACACAAAGGAATGGATCATGATAATTGTCCAGGGATAGGATTTAATCTTCTTTCTGTGTAGTATCAGGATACAGGCTTAAAAGAAAAATTATTTAATTAAATTGCTGTAGGTTCTAACAATATGAATGAAAACTTCTTTGAATTTAGAACAGAGTCTCACTATATAGCCCAGGCTTGCCTTAAATTGTCAATCCTTCTGCCTCAGCCTCCTGAGTGTAAGGTTTACAGGTATGCCACCACACCTGGAAGGAAAACTAATTAGAGTTCAACACATTCACTTATGATTGTTATGCTTGCAGATATGTAGAGCAAATACAAGCAATCCAATGAAATGTAATTGTTTTACAAAGGGACCAGCTCTGCTGGCTCAGTGAACTGAAAGAAACGTCAAACTCTTATTCAGAACCCTATAGGGAGAATGATTATGGTAAGGTTGGTACATATTGGCTGTTTACAAAACAACAGGCATCCACTTCCTATCAAGCCAAGAGAACTCCTGTCTTCTCTAGCTGGAACATGCTGCCTTTTCCTCCCATCAGCTAGTTGCAGGTTAACACATTATCACAATTTTCACTGTCAAAATTAACCCCTGGAAAGAAGCTGTATCATAACAATACTCCACAGGAATTCACAAATCCATATGCAGGCACAGCTGGAAAGCTAGTTGTGGTTGACAATGTAACATTTCAGAGATATCCAAAGAATCTTTACTTTGTGAAACAATCTAGATGGTGCATATTTTCTCTTTCCTTGAAACCAACACAAACACCAGAGAGCACCTCAGAAACGTCAAGTTGTGAGCATTTGAAACCAAGAACACAATATTTCACACAAAGGAGGGGCTAATTTAAAAAAAATAAATAAATAAGCAAGCTCTAAAAAGAAAAAGCTCATTTGAGTATCATAGTTTTTCCTTTTGTGATTTCTACTAGTAATTCAGGTATGTCATACATTTAAATCACTTACTAAATAGAATTTGTAGATCTTCTTTTCGGTGTGCCTTAGTGCCTTGCACACTTGTACTACATTTGCAAGCTAGAATTCTTTTCAAATGTAAACCATTATCTTACCTCAGTTCTAATGAATTTGTTTTGTTTTTGTTTTTTGTTTTTTATTATCCATAATTAGATACATTGACTGAGCAAATAATGAGTTGGTATCCCCATTTCCACAATTTCCCTCTTCCCTGTCCCCAATCAGCTGGATATCCTCCTCCATGGGCAGTCTGGATCAGTCCATGGGGTAAGGGGTTATGGATAGCCTAGGAGTCAATCCGGTTCCACCCCCCTTTGTATGTTCTTACTGAGGGGGGCAATGCCTCTGGGAGTTCTCTCCCACCATGACTCTTACAATCTTTGTGCCCCATCTTCCACTCAGTTCCCTGAGTCATGGTGGGTGAGTATTAAGGCTGCTTTATTGTTGAGGTCTTAGGGGTCTCTGTACTTCTGCTTTAGGTTGTGTTGAAGATCGTTGGTGTCTGTCTGTCTGTCTAGCTTATTCTGTGTTGATTGATTGGCTGTGGTTGTGGGTCTCTTGCTTATCCCACCACTCTCTGCGTGTTCTATATGGATCCTATATGGAAGATCTGGTGTGGCACCTCTTTTGCCAGGATGTCAGCTATCGGCCTGCGATTTGGTGGTAGAGTTGGAGGAGCCACAACTCTCTCGCTGCCTTCTGAAAAATACAAACAGAGTCTCCATTGGAGAGTGAGATCATTGTAGGTTAACTGAGATACCCATTTCTGAATTAGCTAGATTCTATTTTTAGTAGCCTCTTTGTAAATCACTCATATAGTGCATTTCTCTTTGGGGGCCCAAAATTCTGGTTCCTGGTACATTTCGCCCTGAGTCCCTAGTTCCAGTCAAGGGCTCCCTGTCACTGAGTGGATTCCTATGCTGTTGATTGCCTCCACCAGGCCTTGCTTCCTCCATTTTGCAAGTGCTTTTTCATGGTGCACTGTTCTTTCCCAGTAGGAAGTGTGGTCAGCGTACTCATGGCAGCAGACTGTGTTTCATGTCAGTGGTCTCTGTTTACTCCAGTTGTCATTGACCAGCTTTCCCCTGGCAGCTTATGCAGTGCCTTCCAACCCTGCACTAACTACCATCTGGGGGCTGGTTACCATTCTGGACCTGGCAGGGTCTCTCAATGCTGATAGATGGCTTTCTGTGGTTTGGATGTAGTGCGAACATTAGAAGTGGAAGGGTGAAGAGACTAGATTTGCCAAGTCAAAAATGAGCCTTTGAGAGAACCTATCTGTTAATGAAATTTGTAGATGCACCAGGCACAGGAATGAGCCAGAGAAGAACGGTCCTTTTACCTTGTGGACTAAGAGTATAATCCAATAATCACACTGAGTTATGTGCTCTTTGTTGTTGGGGGAGGGATGCGTCGTATAAAAAAGTAGTTCTGGAATTTCAATCTGAAAGGTAAGAAAGTAAACAGAAGGAGTAAACTATAGAATAGTACACAAGACTAGAGGGAGAAGGTTCCAAAGAGCCCAACATAAGGCACTGCCTGGGAATGCCGGGAAAAGGGGTTCAGGGTTTGCTCTGAAAGTAAGCTAGGAAGCAATAGAAAGATCGGGTTGTTCTCTCAGAATCTTAACAAATCAGTAATAGAAAGGAAAGGGGAAACAGAAAATGGCTGTCAGTTTGTCTCAAACTTTAGATCTATGATGGAGATTCCACAATGTAATCATTTTGTAGAAATAAACAGATATGTTCGTGTTTGGGTGGTCAACCCAAAACCTGGATAGACCCACCAATCTATATTGGTAAAGAGCAATCAATTAAGAAAAAAAAAATCTACCTCCTCATGAAAACTTAGGAAAATATTCAGTGATAAAAGGGGCAGAGAGGAGGGGGTGATATGTGAGGAATTAACACTGCCTAAAGATACAAAATAAAGAAAAGCAAACCAAGAGTGCCTGTAAAATGCAAGAACATAAAGGATCCTTCTCTCCTAGGTTTGCAGTCAAGTACAAGAAAACATGGTTTCTATGAAATGAGGTTGCTGATGTAAAAAGCTGCCTGTAATACAGAATGAGGTTTTACAGGGGCTGGCAAACATTAGAAAAAGAATTAAAATCTGCAATGCAGACTCAGTAAAAAGTCAAATGCACATTACAGAAAATTGAATTAGTGATAAGCATGGCTAACTAGATAAGTTTTTAATACAGAATTCAAAATGAGAGCATAATGATCACAAAGCTTCATAAATATGGAAATGAGGGTGTAAAGTTTCAATTAATGTATAATCAATGCAATTGATAAAGACATACACTCAGGGTACATATACCATTCCATCATTTAATGCCAGGCCCTACTTACCATTCATACTTACTTCTCCAGTCTATCAGCCAGGATCGTGAAAGCACACTGAACTCTTTCCTCATTCAAAGAAAGGATAACACTATTATATTTTTACTTGGATAATTAGAATATAGAAAGACGGAAGTAGAAATATTAGTGGAATCTATCCCTTTCAAATTGCTAAAGACAAAGTAAGTAGTGGACTAGAGATGTAGCTCAGAAGTAGAGTGGTAGAGTGCCTGCCTGTCATGCACAAGGTTCTGGGTGTCAGCTCTCCTAAGATGGGAGGGGCAAGGTTGATGGCTCAGGGGATAAAGCACTTGCAATTCAAGTGGGACAACCAGAGTTCAGACACAC
>PVHP010003589.1:0-77348 GCA_004024765.1 Zapus hudsonius
ATTCATTCATTCATTCATTCAATAAACACGAGTTTATTGTGTGTCTATTCTGTGTACAACCTCATGCCAAGTACCTCAAGGGAAGCCATGATGGACCATTCAAGGACTCAAGGAGCCTATCATTTAAATTCTCTAGCATTTTGGAAGAAGAATGCACCTGCAGAGACTTATGACCACGTTTTGGGGGAGCCCCCACCTACTTCTCCACAAAGGAACATGCTCTTATAGGTTGAAGAGCCAGCCCACCGCAAACGAAGAACTGGACCAGACTAGTGTTGGGTGGAGAATGGGTTCTGGGTTTGAATTCTGACTTTAACCACTTTGTGACTTTGAGTCAATTTTCAAGATTTTCTGAGCCTTCATCCCTTTACCTGTGAAACAGGCATAAATTATGACACAGTGTTATTGTGAACATGATTGCATGTTTCCAGAGCTTAGCAATAGACCCTGGCATATAGTAAATGTTTTTAATAAGTACAGTCTAAAGTATTAGGGCATTTTTTGTTACAGTGAGTTGAAATTTGTCTCTTTGTAATTCTTGTGTGCTTCCCGTCAAGTATTTATTGAGCCCTTATTGTGTTCAGCACTTGGTGCTAAGTTCTGGCCATTCAGAGGTAGATATTCTGCTTTCCACAGAATGCACAGTCTAGCAGGGGCACGGACACAGAGAAGCAGTTTCAATTCAGTGGGACATGGCTGGGGTACCCAGAGTGGGGAGCACAAAAGAAGGGCATTTGTTTCAGCCTGGGGATCCTGGAGAGGGTCTTTGAGAAATGAGGATATAGCCCAGGCATGAGTCAGCCAGGGGAGGGAGAACTTGGCTTACAGGGACCTTCATGGGGTGGGTGACAGTAAGCTTCTGGAGAAAAAAGGAGAGCCATCATCACAGGTGCTTATGGATTGCCTGCTGTGTTCTCATCACTGTTCTAGGATTTTATGCTAATCACCCTGACAAAAAGGCTTCAGTGTCAGTGCCAACACCATTGGGAGAAACAGAGGAAGTCACTTGCCCAAAGTCATTCAGTGCACATATTTCGGGGTGGGATTTGTGGGCTCCTGCTTTCTCACCACTATGGAGTATCTCTCTGGATTAAAGTAGTGGTTCTGGAGGGGGAGAAAAGTGGATTATTTCAGTGAAGAGTAGTAAATAGACTTGACAGGACTGGGTGGATGGCTGAAAGTCCCCTGAAGGTAAGAAACAGTTTCTGTTTTGTTCACACTACACCTCTTCCCGCACGTGGAGCCTGGGGTGGGGAACACGCCACAGATACTACTGGAATGGATGAATGGATGACACCCACTATGTTTTTTAGTTGAGTAACTGTGGGGGAGATGGAGTCAGTCAATGGGATGACATTGGACATGTGACGTTTGCAGTGTCCAAGGGACTATTGTCAATCCCATGGTAGCAATTGTAGGCATTTGGGCTGGTGGTCCTGGGCTCAGTATTGAGGCTGGGAAAAGGGGTGTTGTGTCTAGAAACTCTTGGGAACCTGGTTGGTGATTAAAGCCCAGCAGTGGGGAAGGTTGATAGAACCCATGAAGCAGTTCAAACCAGAGGTGTTTGCAGATTCAGGCATCCTCAGATACACCAAGCAGTGAGGTTGGCAGCAGTGGATACACACATGCGTATGAGAAGGATCAGGGGGTTGAGCAGGGAACAGGGAGGCTGGGGAGGCAGGGAATGCTCAGAATCCAGAAGAGAGGGGGCTTTCTTAGAAGGCAAGCCAGGCTGGGGGTTGGGGGCTGCACTGGAGGTGTGAGATGGGAGATGACGTCCTTTTAACCAGGGAAAACTGGGAGTGTGAACACCCAGAAGGGGAGACAGTGCTTTGAGTTGGAAAACCAGCTCTCTCTGCGGCATTCAGGCAAGGGGCTGAACATAGAGCTAGCTGCAGGGTTTGAAGAAAGCCCTGTGAGGATGGTAGGATTCTTGCTTCATTTTTCTTTGAAAAAAATGCACCTCAGACACGCACAGATGGAGGAATTTGAAATAGACCTACGACTTCAACAAGAGGAAGGATTGACTAGAAACTTGGAATCCTAAAAGACGGGAGCAGTGAACAAATGCTTTGACCGACAGTTCTGAACATCAGCTCTAAGCTTGTTGGTGATGGGATTCAGGGAAAGTGGATAAACCAACCTCATTCCCAAAGGAGCTTAGAAGACATTGTGCTAATTCTGAGATGGCCACACATTCTCTCCACTGTCTAAACGCTACGTTGATTTTACCAGGCTACATCAGACAGAGCAACCTATGACAACAGTACAGATGAGAAACAGGGTCTTGAAGGAGCTGGTTTAGAGCAGCCTGAATCCAAGGTCAGGACCCCATGTGTACAGGTGAGTCAGGCACATTCAAAAGGCCAGCAGGCTGCTTATGGCAGGTGCCTGGGTAGAGCTACTCCAATGTATGAACAAGGACTTTTCTGACAGAGGAACAAGACCTAGCACCTGCTCATCAGTATCATTTTGAGAAAAGATGGTCAACAGAGCTCACAGCTCCTGTGGTTGTGGCTGGTGTGTGAGACGGGAGACTTTGAGGCAGGGCAGTTTGGTGTCTCAGTCTAAGGAAGCAGAAAGGCTTTTGGTTGCTTCTCTGGAAATGGGAGAGACAGAATCAGGGTGGTAAATGGTAGTACTCTGTGGAGCCAGAGCAGGCATTTAAACCACTAGGTATTGAGTGGGTCCAGATGGAGGACTGTTAGGAATGAAGAGCTGACAACACCCAGAGAGGTCGACCAAACAGCTGCATTCCCATTCGGATGTAGACTTCAACCCCCCTGGGAGTCTAGACAACATGTGTCTATAAATTATTGACTTAGGGACACAGCTCACTTTGACAAGTTTGGGGTCCTGAGCTGGAAGTTTGTGTCGCCCCAGGATGTGGTAAGCTCTTACCTTTAATCCATCTCAGCCTGGTACCCACGTCACTTGCCACGCCTCTTTCTGATAATGTAGCACGTGGTCCTGGAGGGCATCAATGGACGCAGAGCCTGCATCCAAGACCAGTCTGGCAGGGGTCTTGGGAGATGTTACAGCACAGTGAAGTGTACTGCAGGGGACTTGTTACGTGACTCAGAATTGAAGCTTGAGAGACATGTGTCAGAGAGAACTAGTGACTAAGAGGCAGAGATGACAGGCAGGTGGTGGATAGTGGAGGTGGCTGTGCTGTTCCATTTGTCTGTCTGTGGTCTCCTGGATGACTTTGGTAGGTCGTGTCCCTCCCTGTGCCCTGAGTTTCTTCAATGGTCAAACAAGAATGCTTAAGCAAGCACCTTTGGGGACAGACACTTCCTTCCCTTCTCTGGCCAAGTGTCCACCTGGAAGGAGAGAGGTTGTCTTCTGTCCAGCTCCTGCAGGTATGAACTCTGTCCCATGAACCTCCCTTGTGTGTCCATCTCTCAACACCAGAATGTTCTAGGTGGCTGAGAGGTCATCTGGAGAGCAAGAAGCTGGGCTGGACTCGGTGCTGTGTCCAAGAAGGGGTTCTGTGTTCTCCTTTCCTCTGCTGGGCTAGGCGTCTAGGTTTTTGCCATCCAGTATGGGCACATGGGTGGAGAACTTGGGGAACACAATGCCATGAAGTTTGGAGCAGGATCTGGAGACCCTGTTTTGGACACATTAATGAATGAAGTTAGTTTAAGGGGGTCCCAGGAAAGCCTGATTCTTTGGAAATGCACTCTTGCCCCATTCTTAGACCATTTCACCTTGCCTGGCCTCTGGTCCCCCTCTTGCTGGCTGTGGCCTGAGGGAGCCCAGGTATGCCCAGGCTTACGAGTGAGTCTTGGATCAGGAATCTTGGAAGCAGCTCTTCCAGAGCCCCACTGGCCATTGCATGGAAGCTGGTCTACTGATTTGTGGGAGATTTGCCTGGTGGCAGACTCCGGGTACCTGTGTGATGTGTAGCAGATACCTGTCACTACAGATGAGGCACTGAAGGTTCACCTTGACCTGAGGTTTGAAGAAGCCTTGGCCAAACAATGAGCTGCTCTCTGGACCTTATGGATATTGGAAGAACTTCTGAATCCTCCTACCACTCCTTGGACCAGGGTCAGATGGAGCCTCTGGGAGTAGTCGCTTCCTGTTGCATCTACAGTTCAGCTGGCTGGGAAATTGCATTCCAGGAGCCCAAGCTCTGCCCTGAGCCTTTGTCCAGTTCACATCCTGAGCCTCAAAGCTGTGCACATAAGCTAACTGATGAGCTAGCAATGCCAGGGGGGAGCGTTTCCTTTGGGAGAATCTGATAGGGGGTCTGGAAAGCTGAGAACTTTGGAATAAAATAGTGGAATTTCATTGGATTTTCTCCAGTCTGCTAGGAGCCATGAGATACTTAACCTTTGTTTACTTGTGTGTGTGTGTGTGTGTGTGTGTGTGTGTGTGTGTGTGTGTGTGTGTGTGTGTAGAGGTCAGAGGATAACTTTTGGGTGGGTTCTTGCCTTCTACTTCCTTTGAGACAGGGTCAAAGGTTGTTTAACCGCTCTGTTTGCTGGCTTCTGGGAAATTCTATTTCTGCCCCTTTTCTCCACATAGGAGCAGTTGGATTTCAGAAGCCTTCTTCAGCTTTTTATGTAGGGTCTAGGGATCTGGACTCTGCTACTCAGAGTTAGACAGCAAGGGTTTTATCCATTGAGCCATCTCCCTAGCTCCGAAATACTTTTTAATTTTTAAATCATTATTCTTTATTTTTTATCTTCTTGGCCTGTCCTCATTGTAAGGATGTGATCAGATTTTGTGTGTGTGTGTGTGCACTTGCATGCACGCGTGTGCGTTCATGCAGTGGTTGTGAGGAGCGGGGAGGCTGACTGCTGCTGTCCTATAAACTGTCCCTCGCAAGCTGCCTTTGGAATGGCCCCCTGAAATGTCCTTTCCTCTTAGTCTGCCAAGAGACTATAAATAACTCCTTGCTGGCCCTGTGCCATCTGTGGGCATGTAATTCAACCTCTGGGTGCCGAGCACGTGTATAAATAGACTCCAGCCTGGGGCCATCCTGACAGTCCTGGGCTGCTTTGTAGAGTGGACACTGTCCCTGTCTGAGAGCATCATCAGACTGTGGAAGGAGGTGCCCCTCCCTTGGGGCTCTCCTCAGAGGGTTTCAGCTGCCTGGCTGGGAGAGTATCTCCTGTCTTCAGACAGTGAAGACCCATGGATCTGGGGTTTGATTTTTGGCTCCTGAGGCCCGTGGCTCAGCTTCTCTTCAACTCTGTTTGCCCTTTTGGTTGGTGTTTTCGTAGATTATCTTGGGATGGTAGGCAAATATTATGTGCATAGGAGGTAGAAGGGATGAGGACTTTCTAAGTCTTCACTTCCTTTAAGGCCGAAGCCCTTGGATATCTCGACACACCATTTACCAAATACAATATAGTGAATATTCTAGAAACTTCCTGTTTTCAGAAGATCCTTCAAGGATTCCATTTACCTCCTACAACTCGAGAACCCTAGATTCTCTGGAAGACCAACCTCATCAGCTCCCTGGAGAAGGATGTAGTATCTCCCTCTTGGCTCAGGAGCAAAGACAGCTGTGATTGATTAGTGATGCCTGCCACTGGCCTGGGAAGGTTAGGATAGATCTTGGCTGGAACCCAGTCAGTCGTTCTTAAGGCTGTCTTAAGCAGAGAGAATGCGGGTCTTGTGACAGTCCTGTATTAATCTGACAGCGCCAGAGAGTTCATGAAGGAGTCAGCTGCCTTTATAGTGGGTGTGGGACCACACCTGGTCAGATGATGGCATTTTTCCTTGGCACCTCTTTCAGTCCCAGATTTTCTCTGCTACCCCCTAGGTCCACTGGTGGTATTGGGGCACACACTTCTTAGGGGAGCTCTGGGCTTCAGGTTAGTAAGACCCACTCAGGGGCCTCCTGCCCTCAAACAGCCCCAAGTCCAGCCTTCAAACAGCTGTGTGTGCCCTGAGTGTCCAGGTGAAGTCTTGCCTGTTGTGGCTGCTTGAGGAGAGAGGCTCTGTCTATTGGAGGTGCCTTGGTGGCTTTTCACCCTGGGCCACCCCCATGTGCCCCATGATGGCTCCCAGGGAAGGGCTCTTCCTGGTACTTGTGTACTGTGTCAACATAAGTGTTACTTAGGAAAGGCTCTGGGAAAAAGCTCTAGCCTAGATGACAAGACAGTGTCTTGCATATCTTCCTGCCCTGGCTGTCCCTCCCGTAGGAGGCCTTTAGCTTTTCCCATCCAGTTCACTCTCCAGGTACTTGGGCTCCACAAAATTCACACCTGGCACGTATGATAAGCCCTCCCCTGCTGCCTCTCCACTGTGGCGCTGTGATTAGGGACCCATTTCAGAATGAGAGGAACGAGCACTTAAGGAAATTCCAATGTGGCAGAGAGCACCAGGATGCAAATCCCACAGGATCTATGCACAGAGCCCTGCAGGTGGGCAGATGTGGGTCTACTGGCATGGGGTGGGCAGCCTTTAGCTACCCATGTTTGTTTCGTCACCCATTTATGGCCATGAGTTCCTTCCTGATCTGGAGTTTTAGTAATTTTGATTTGCTCAAATGGAGTACTGTATACTGGTGGTTTAAACCGCATAACTTCTACCTGTTTGGGAGGTTGGAAGTCTGAGACCAGAGTGCTAGCCTGTTCTATTCTTACTGAGCTATCTTCCTGGTTATGTCCTCATGTGGTCTTCGTTGGTGTGTGTATTTATGTGTATGTGGGGAGAGACAGAGACAGAGAAAGAAGGAGGAGGTAGAGGAGGAGGAGAGGAGAAAGAGGCATCTTTCTCCCTCTTCTTAGATGGGCACTAAATCCACCATTAGTGTCCTGTTGTCAGGACCTCATTGAACCCCCATCACCTCCCCACAGCTCCACTTTTAAACCACCACACTAGGGATTAGAGTCTCCACGCCTAAGTTTGGAGGACTTACAACTTCAGTCCTGGCACCCCAGCTTGCCCTGCTTCAAACCTTCTACTACTCACCTCCCTGCGCCCTCTCCAGGTGCCTCCTTGCATGGATGCCCTGGAACTTGTCTGTGCCCTTCACTTGGCACTTACTGCTTTTCCTCCTGGTTAGATCTCTGCCTTTTCGTATTCTTGTGTTACTACTGTGTTGATTTACTTATTTAGCGAGTCTTTATATATTGTGTTTCCACTCTATGCCAGGCACCATACAAGAGACTGGATGTGCCCAGAGCTTACGGTCTGATGGAGGAGACTGACAGTTGATAAATAAGCAGGCAATTAGATCTTTTTAGGTTGAACACACCTGATGAAAATTCAAACTGCCAGGTGCTCCAAAAGCAGGACTTTTCTGAGCTCCAACATGACCCCACAAGTGCAAAAGTTTCACATCTGACCTCAGGTGATGGGCTACAGTCCAAACACAGGAACACTAAACATATAGAGAATCTCTAGGGGCTGGGAAGATGGCTTCATGGTTAAAGGCACTTGCTTGCAAAGCCTGCCAGCCCTAATTTTATCCCCCAGTACCCATGTAAATCTACAACCAAAGGGGCACATGCATCTGGTGTTTGTTTGCAATGGCAAGAGAGCCTAGTATACATACACACATGCATATGCATGCAAATAAATGCATAAATAGCTTAAGAAAGAATATTTGGGGCTGGAGAGATGGCTCAACGGTTAGGGCTCTTGCTTGTAAAACTTAAGGATCTGGGTTTGATTTCCCAATAGCCACATAAAGCTAGTCGATGTACATGGTGGCGCATACATCTGGAGTTTGTTTGCAGTGGTTAGAGGTCCTGGCATGCCAAATCTCTATCAGCTCTTTCTCTCAAATGAATAAATAAATAAAATATATTTAAAATAATGTAAAAGAATCCTCCGACTTTATAGTTAAGGTTTGTATGAGAGCTCATGAATTTCCTTGAGAGGTCTTATTATATGTTTTGCAAATATTCCAAAAAATAAAAATAAAAAGCTGACTCACTTCTGGTTCCAAGCATTTCAGATAAGGGCTACTCAACCTTAATTAGAATGGCTGAAATGAACAGGATATAGAAATAGAGAGCAACAGACAGGGAGGAGGGATCCTATCTGGACCAGGGTCAAGAAAAGTTTGAGAAGATGACATTTATTCTGAGACCTGGAGAATGTGGGGTCAGAGTGAAACAGATGGAGAAAGGACATTCATGTGGAGGGTGCATCACAGCCACAGGATGCAGGAGGGATGGCTTGTCATTGGCAAGAAAAGAGGTGGAGCACAGGGACTTGGGGACATTAGGCAGAGGCCAGATTGCACAGGGCCTATGGGCCAAGGAGAAGAGTTTGGATCAGGTGAAATTAAACTCCAGGGCTGAGCAGTGACACTGTTATGAACGAGGAGGTGGTCCTGGATGCTGTGGGAGGAAGTGGGCACAAGCCACCACAGACACCAGGAGGAAGCTATTTTTGCATCACTAGTTCAGCAATGATGTCACCGCAGACCACGGAAGTGACTGAATGGCAAGAAATAAGTAGAGAAAGTGGGGAGATTTTGGAGATGGAGGTGGTGTTTCTTGGTTGTGGGAGTGAGGGGTTCATGCTGGAGCGACTTGCGGGGAGTGGGGCCATATTTTGAGACTGGTAAGACTTGGGGCAGAGGCAGGATCAGATCTTCTATTTTGAGAATGTTAGTTTTTTGATGCTTCAGGACATTCACCTATGATGCTTGACCAGGGTGATATATTCTGGCTGTCATCCAAATGGAGATAGAATTTTAGGCTGGGGGATGGCAGGACCCCCTTAAGGAAAATCCCAAGGGAAGAGGAAGGGATGAAAATACCCTGGCCTGCCAGAAGCACCCAATGAGTAGGTGGCAGTGCTCTTGTGGGAGTCAGGGCTCAGGAGATGTTGTAGAAAGAGTGTGGCAAGCTGTGACAGTGGCTGTTGAGAGGCTCTGGATGGGACGCATAGGGAACTATGGGTTTGTAGACGCTGAGGGCTGTGGTTGGTCTTGCACAGTAGAGCTGGTGACTCAGAGATTCCAGAAACCTGCTCAGTGTTAAAGAAAGGCCGGTCAGTTGGTTCCAATTTGCTGGGAAAGATGCCAGAGAGAAGGGGAAGGGCTTGTCCTTCAGTAGAGGGATGGCTGGAGATGCCCAGCACTGGCTGGCTCTGGGAAGTGTAGAGTGACAATGCAGGTAGGTGGGACAAAAAGTCCCTGTCATCAGAGGGCAGCTCTGTGAGCGGGTCAGACTGCTTTGTGTTCAGATTTTTGGTTGCAGTGTTAGTTACTTTTCTGTGTGCGAATGCTTACATGTGTCTGTGTGTGGGTGTGTGCACGCTACAACATGCCCGTGGAAGTCAGAGGACAACTTTGTCCAGGCTCATCCTCACTGCTTCATCTTCCTTGAGGCAGGGTTTCTCTGACTTTCGCTCCAATGTTGTTCTTTTCTTTGGTTAACCCTGAGCCATCTCTCTTGCTGAGAGCTTCCAAAACGTTCTCCTGTCTCTGCTTCCCATCCTGCCATCAGAGTGCTGGGCTTAGCGCTCTGGCTTTTTATGTGGGGGGGGGTCTAAGGATTAAACGTGGGTGTTGAGGCTTGAGCTGTGAGCAGTTTATGCATTGAACCATCTCCTCAGCTCTTGGGTACATTTAAAATATTTTTATTAATTTATTTATAAACAGAGAGAGGGGGAATGAGAGAGACAGGGAATGGGCATGACAGGGCCTCTTGCCACTGCAAACAAGCTCTAGATATATGCACCACTTTGTGCATTTGGCTTTACATGGGTGCTGGGGAATTGAACCGAGGCCACATCAGGCTTTTGCTAGCAAGCACCTTTAACTGCTGAGCCATCTCTCCAGCCAATTAATTAATTAATTTGAGAGAGACAGAGACAGACAGACAGATAGATAGGTGATAGATAGATGATAGATACATAGATAGATAAATAGAGAGCCAGAGAGAGAGAGAGAGAGAGAGAGAGAGAGAGAGAGAGAGAGAGAGAGAGAGAGCGAGCGAGCATGGGTGCACCAGGGTCTTCATGCCGCTGCAAATGAACTTCAGACACATGCACCACTTTGTGCATCTGGGTTTACATGGGTGCTGGGGAATTGAACCTAGGCTGTCAGGCTTTGCAAGCAAGTGTTTTTAACTGCTGAGTCATCTCTTCAGCCTCTCTTGGAGGCATTTTTCAAACATTGGTTGATGAGCCTCTGTTTTCATTGTCAAAGTAAGGGCAGTCATATTTTCATTGAGGCTTTGTAGCTTATTCAGGAAGATAGGAGCACAGCTCTATCAGGGGTCCAAAGGCACCCCCAGGCTAGTTGGAGCTGTGGGTAAAGGTCCAGTTGTCTTGGTGTGCTGAGTTTGAAAGAGACGCAGACCCCTATAGGAGGTGGCCATATGCTTGTTGAGTGTGTTAAAGAGGCTAATTAATATGGAAGAGGAAAGGGAGACCAGCTCATCAAGCCCATGTGTGTTTTGCCACCAAGTTTGGTTTTCTCTGGAGGGCGATGCAGAGCCATGAAGGTAAAAACGCAACAGGGTTACATGATCCAGCTGGCATGTGAGGCCTGACACAGGGTGACCCATAGGAGACCAAATACTGATGGGCTCAAGTTGGACTCAGGCAGATGGTGAATGAAGAGGAACTGGTCAAGGGGAAGGGTTGGTCCCTTTAGGGTTCCTGGGGGAGTCCAGGATGCTGTCAGTGCTATCACCTTGAGGAAAAAGGAGGAGGAGGGAAAGGAAGAGGTTACAGGATGGGGGAGGAGGTTTGGGCATTACACCAGTTGTCTGAAAGCCTTTGAACGTGGAAGTGACCATGTCAAATAGAAAAGGTATTTGTTATCTGGGAGTTCGGATGGAGCTGATGGGATTAAGGGCAGTAATGCATGAAAAGTAGCGAGAGCGCTAGCCTGGTGCTCCTTCAAAGACAGCTCTAAGCTCATTTGGGAAAGCAGGGCTTGCCCCCTGTGAACCAGCAACTATGAAGAGGAGGTCCTGTTTAATTAAGTGCCCTGAGGATTAAACCCTTCACTGCTGGCCAGCCAGGGAGAGCCCAGGAGGGCAGTGCGGAGACTGGATCCTACAATTTTGTCAGGAAGGAGAGATGCTGTAGACCAAAGAAGGAAGCAATTTGTCCAGAGGGGCTGTCCTGCTCAGAGGAGAAGAGGCCAGCGGAGGAAGGAGAGCATGTGTTGGGAATGGGGGCTTCAAGAGGACAAGGCTGGAACTTTGAGATGCCCTGGGAGATTCTGAGCAGATAGGGTCTCCCCTTCCCTTTCCCCTTCCCTAGGCCTCACCCATGTAAGCTTTTTTCCCCCAACTCCAGCAGCCTCGGGAGTCTCTAACCTTGTTGTCTAATAAGAGGGCAAAGGAGTCAGGTAGAACATATCCCCGGTTAAGAGTTGCTCTAAGTCCTATTTAATCCACTAAACCTTTGTATCTGCAGCTTCCTTATGTGTGGATCCAACCATGCATCATAAAAAATAAAAATAATGACATAATAATATAAAGAGAGAGCGCCGAATCCTAACCACTAGACCACCAGGGAAATTAATTAAAATAATATAAAGAAAATACAATCTAACAGCCATTTACATACTCTATACATTGTATTGGGTATGATAAGTAACCCAGAAATGATTTTTTATAAGCAGTTGGTTTGCATAGGATATATGGAAAATCTATGTCATTTTTATAAAAAGGACTTGAATATCCTCAGATTTCAGTATGAAAGTCCAGTCTTAGAGCCAGTCAGCTGGGGATACTGAAGGACAACTATGCTGCCCTGCTCATAGCCAACCCAGTGATTGCTGCAGTTACCTTATGGTAAAACAAAACACCTACCAGAAGACCTCTATGAGAGGAAAGGATAGATCTTAGACTTCCAGTTTTCATCGTGGGGGAGAAAGCATGGCAGGGCAGGGAAGAGCTCACATCTTCACACACCAGCAGCAGAGTGGGAGCAGCAAGATGAGCTAACTATGAACACACAGTAGGGCTGCACTAATAATCCTCAAGGTCCACCCCCAGTGACACTCCTCCTCCAGCAAGGCTCGACCTCCCAAAGGCTACACCTGCTGGGGATTGAGTATAAGGTTAATCACAAGCACATGAAGCTATGGGGAACATTTCACATTCAAACCATTACTGTGTTCACATGGAAGTTTAACACCAGGGGTCTCTCTGGTGGCAAGCCCCTGTTCTTAGAGGTACAGAAAGAGGCAAGGACCCCTCTTCAGATGAGTGTGGAGTCAGAAGGCTTGTTCGAATCCTTTCCAAGTCACCCTGCGAAGCGCCAATCTCTTATCTTACTGGGTAAGTGTGGGAGCTGACTGTGTGCCCCAGGAGGCTTCCTGACCTCTTATCCTCCCTTCTCTTCCATTCTTTCCTTCCTTTTGAAAGGAAATTCACTTAAAAGCGCTCTACTGTGTTCATTATAAGAAATAATTCAGAGCTAAGCATGGTGGCCTATTTCTGTAATCCCAGCACTTGGGAGATAGAGGCAGGAGGATTGTGAGTTCCACGTCAGCATGGGTTACGTAGTGACCTGTCTCTAACAGAAAAGAAGAAAAAAAATTCACAAAAACAAAAGCAGGCAAGAAAGACAGGTACAAATCATTTCCAAGAAGAACACTCTGGAATAAACCTTGGCTAACACTTTGGGGGATTGCACACTTTTAGACGGTTTTCAGTGTGCATACATATATTTTTAAAAATGATGTCATACAGTATGTGCAATTTTGAAAGCAATTTTTTCTCTAAATATGTGATGCATATTCTTCCACATCAATAAAATATACTGGTTTCCGTGAACCCAGTTTCCCCTGGGCTTTGTCCCCAGGGATGCCCACATGTCCATTTGCTCTCATCATTTAAGAAATATGTATCTGGGCCAGATCATGGGGACAGTCACATTCTGAGTTCTCTGGGGAGGGAGAGGGGAGGCTCAGGCAATAAGACCCTCAGAGAGCTCTTGGGACCTACATGTGACTTTCTCTGAGGTGAAGGCGGAGGCTAGGGAGCTTGAAGACACACCACCATGGCAGGCTTCACAGCAGGTGGTTTCCAGTGGCTCCCTCTGTGTCTAGGACTGCTGTCAGCTCCCTGACCATTACAAAGGGTGGGATCTGCTTTCTTGTAACTAAGGCAGGTGCTCTGGACCTGTGTGAACCATGGGTTTTAGAAAGATGCAGAGGTCTTCCTAGCCGTCATCCTGAGATTCTGGCCCAGAGTAGAAGAGTTGAGGAATCTGGCTAGCCATATCCGAGCAGGGTCTGGAGTGGGAGAGGGTGGGGACATGTTGACCCCTGAAGTGTGGGGTGCACACTTTCTTGGCTCGGCTTCCCTAAAGGTTTTATTTCTTTGGAGATATTTTAAAAACTTATTTATTATTTAAAAAATGTGTGTGTGTGTGTGTGTGTATAACTTTATGTAAATGGTTGGGGCAGATAGACTTGCAAGCACATGCCTTTAACTGCTGGGCCAACTCCCCAGCCTCTGTTTATTTTTTAAATTAGTTGATTTTATGTTTAATTTTTTTTTTTGTTTTTTTGAGGTAGGGTCTCGCTCTAGTCCAGGCTGACCTGGAATTCACTATGTAGTCTCAGGGTGGCCTTGAACTCATTCATGGTGATCCTCCTACTTCTGCCTCCCGAGTGCTGGGATTAAAGGCATGCACCACCACGCCTGGCTTATGTTTAATTTTTTGGCCTTTTGAGGATCGTCTCACTCTGTAGCCCCCCATGAGGGCCTTGTACTCATGACACTTCCTCAGCTGAGAGTCCAGGTGTGGGGCTGCTTCTGGCTAATTCTCCCTAGTTTTTGCAGTGACAGTTAGAAATCTCTTTGACACCAACAAGCAGTTACTACCATGTGACAGCCCCTGAGCTCAGGAGACTCCAGGATATCTGCAGGCAGTGACAAAGCTGTGACTTGCACTGTCAGGAAAAGTGGCTCAGAGCTCTACCTGGGCCAGGGATGGGCTGTTACCTCTTTGCAGGTGAGCTGGTGGAAAGTCACCTGGCACAAGGCAACAGATTTGGCACACCTCCCCCTCCCCCCTCTTTCCCCTGGCTGGCTCTCATCTACAGGTACCCTAGAGGACAAGGTCCTTTTGGCCACACCCCGGCCATTTTGCATTTTGCTTTTGTATTCAGCTGTTTCCATTTGGGCTTGTGCTTCTAAGGTTGTACCTTCAGGATCTGTTGGAGCACCTGCAGTGGGTGGGGTGGGGTGGGGTGGGGACTGATGGTGTCCACTCCCTGGTCTGTGCCTGGACAGCCCTGTCCCTTAGTCACCTGTGCATGGCTGAAGGAACACTTGGAGGAGAGTTCCTGGGGCCATGATGTGTAACAAGGGGACTGGTGTGGGCGGGGCCTTAGTGTTTCGGTGCGCCTCAGTCTTTATTGTTGTGTGTGGTGTATGCATGTGTGTGTGCAGATGCGTGTGCTCCATACACACATACCATACCAGTGAGCAGACCATTTGGAAGGCCTGAGGAGGTTGTTGAGTCTCCCCCTCTACTGTTCATCTGCCATATTTCCTTGAGATAATGTCTGTCATTGAACTTGGAACTCTCTGGTTTTTGCTCAGACTGGCTGATAGTGAGCCCCAGCAATCCTTCTGTCTCTGCCTCCCTTCAGCCTGGGGTTACAGGTGTGTGTGCATGGCTATTCCCAGCCTTTTTACATTGCTGTTTCATATGTCCCTTATATAAATAGCATGAAGGTTGCTTTATGTATTCTGTTAAATAGTTTTGTGCATGAGACACATTTTTCATAGTGTGTTATTTCCTATTAATATTTTTATGTCAATGCTTAAAAGTTTTAAAAATTTTGGAGGATTTCAGATTTTATGTTTTTGTTTTTTTCTTTTCTTTTTTTTTTTTTTTGGATTAGGGCTGCTCACCTGTATGTGGAATGTTACAGAGTTTAAACTTGTGATATGTCCAGACCCTCTGATGGCCTCTGGACCTAGCTCTGTCCATGTAGGAGCAAGGATTACAGTGATGAGGCAGGTGGGTTGGAGGGGGCAGGGCAGACTGGCAAGGCAGGCTTGGTATTTGCCTACAAGCAGAGCTCTGGAGATGACATTTGGCATCTAGCCATGGGCAGAAGGTCTAAGACCAGTTGGACTTCAGCTCAGCCCAGGCCTGGCAAGAGAGAAGCCATTTTTGTTTCTTTCCCTTTCAGCTCTAGCCCAGTGAGCCCCCATGCTCCTGCCAGAAGCCCGTCAGTCCACGGAGCACTGATGATTGGACAGAGAGGGGTAAAGGTTTGGAGGAACCCATCAGTCGGGGTTGCCAGCCTTCAGTCCCCTCCCTTGTTCCATGCAGGCTGAGGCTTACCTTGCACTTGTCCCCTCTGTCCTTTCCCCTTTGGATCAACCTCCAGAGGTCAATGGCAGAGAGGAGGGGAGTGAAACTGAAATGACAATGACTTTGATTTTTCCCCCTTCTTCTGTCGGAGTCTGGGGAGGGTGGTTGTTTTGCTTCCTGGACCTCAGCGGCAAATTCTCTGCCAGACAATCATCACAGCGCTTTCATTGCTTTCTGATGCCTCTCCGACTGCGCAGGGTCGGCTATTAAATGGTCATCAAACCTCAGCCTCTATCCCATCAATAGTCATAAAGTTGGGGAGATAAAAGCCATCAGTTTTCCATTATAGCTGAAAGCAATACTGTGGATGGCTATTTTCTGAATGCTGTAGATAGATGTATTTTAACTAGAGCAGGGTTTCCAGTGGCCCCAGCTCAGCTGTGGGTCCTGCTGGACCTGGGATAACCTGCCAGGTGGTTAAAATGCAGGTGTGGCTTGGTCTCTTCTCTCTTTGGAGAAATCACGCAGGTAGATTCTCAGGATTGGGGTGCTGGATGGGAATGTCAGGAGTGGCGCTACTGAATTTGACCAGGTATACTGGATAGATTCAGGGAGTCATAATCCATTCAATAGGATGGAAAATAGCCTTCTCCTACTGGGTCTGGGCTTCTAAGAGGCTGGAGTGAGGTACTTGGTATTGTCTACTTATATGGGGAGCTTGGGAGGGGGTGAGGAAAATCAGGCCCTGCAGGGTGGGCCTGTGTGGACCTGTAGTGGGCCGGAGGAAGCTGGCACCTGCAGAACACCAGGAGCCCGACTGCTCCTGATATATGCTGCAACAGCACTGCACAAAGGAGCCGACCATTTGGAAATGGATTTTGCAATCAAACAGTGCAGCAGTGAGCAGCCATCAGATAATTCTGCAGAATGAACTTTTCAAAACCCTCCAGCCCCAGGGCCCTATGGACTTGGATTCCAGAAGGATCTGGGTACAGAGGCTTCTAACCCTCCTGTCTGCAGCTGTCATGGACTTGCTTCTTCTGCCTCTGAGCTCTTGCAATGGGCAAGGTTCCTTTCCTGGATGTTCTCTTTGATCAGTGCGAAGTGCCTGATCACGGCAAAAGGTCTTTGCATTCACCACCTCTGTGGCATCTACCTTTTCCCGGGAAGTTTCCTTCTTCATTTCCTGTGCTTGGGTACTGCCGTGTTCCAGCCCCCTCAGAGCTATTCTTAGAGGCATCACAGTTATTGAGTGTGTGGACTTTGCTCTGCAATGCTCCAGGGTGAGCTTACATTTCCTGATGATTCTAACTCAGTTAGCTTGCTGTCCCCGGACTGGGTAGCAGGAATGCAATGCCATGCACTGGAGCTGCAGGTCTGGGGCCTGTGCATCTCTCATGGATGAAAGCCGGTTTTCAGTCTGTGTTTCTCTTCCTCCAGCTGGTTTCACACAGCCTGGGGCTCCTCAGATGGCCCCCTCAGCAATTGCGGGGCATTCTGCTGTGAGTTACTCCATATGTTCCACCACACTGGCTCCTCACATGCCCAGAGAGGTCCTCCTCCTGTCTCCCAGCCCCAGGCAACTTCCTCAAGGCCACAGGGTTCAAGGACAGTGGGACCCAGGGTTCAGGATCTTGAGTTTTCTCTCCTTCTGCGCCTGCTCCACTTAGCCAACCCTGGGCACCTCTAGCTCATGGCCTGCCTTATTCAGACTTCTGAAAGATTTATTTAGGCTCACGGGTTAAGAAGGCAGTGCTTCTCACAATGGGGAAGGAATGGTGAGGTTCATGGTGACTAGAGCATGTGGCTGGGGATCTCACATCTTGGTAGATGAGGTAGCAGAGTGAAGAGAATGTTGACATTCATCTGGATTTTTCTTTTTTAAAAATATTTTATTTATTCATTTTCAAGGAGAGAGAGAGAGAGAGAGAGAGAGAGAGAGAGAGAGAGAGAGAGAGAGAGAGAGCGCACCAGGGCCACCACCTTGTGCGTCTGGCCCATGTGGGACCTGGGGAATTGAACCCAGGGCCCCAGGCACTGGAGGCAAGTGTCTTAACCACTGAGCCATCTCTCCAGCCCTCATGGATTTTTCCTAAAGACTTCTGAGATGCCTTGTCTTCACATTGTGGAATCCCAGTTTCCCAGCCTTAAAGTCCTGCCTGAACCCTGGAGGGGGTACGTTGGGAATTGAGAGTAAGGGGGAAACACTTATTATTTTTTCTCTTTCTATCTCTGCTGCACCCTTGGGAAGGGAAAAGCCAACTGTCTTCTTCATCATGTCTGCACACATGCGACCCTTTTCATGGAGATGCTGTGAACTTCAGACCTGGGAACTTGGTCATTCACACCCGTATCTGGCCCAGGGGCCTGATATGACATGTTCAGTGAACACTCGTGCAGTTCTTGAAGGCTATATGTCCTAACTGGAGATTGGAGCAGGCACCCTTCCATCCATCCATCCATCCATCCATCCATCCATCCATTTATTTTGATGACACAGGCTTGTACTTGATCACTAGGTAAGGTTTGCAGATGGCACCACACAATACCTTCCAGTGCTTCTGACTTCTACAGAATGGTTCACTCCCACTCTAATTGACCCTGGAACTTCTAAGATACTGGCGTTCACTTTTCTGATGATTTCTGTCTCCTTTCTGCTTGCTGTCACTTCTTGCTGAAGGTTCTGTCTGCCCGTGTGCTTGCTTCTGTCACCTTTTCACCTTTGCACGTTTTCTGAGGAACAGAAAACCAGATAACCAAGTGCCTTAGAATTATGTATGCATTGGGAGCCCCGAGGCCCGAAGTGGAGGGAAAATGGATTTTCTTAGGAGCAAAAGATTGTTTTAGTGAACAAACTCCATCTTGCCTATCTAGGCGACTTCTTTGTTCTTGGAAAGCTGCCAGACGAGTGACCTACAAATGTGCTGTTACGGTGGAGCCCTTTTAGATTAAAAAATATATATTTTAAGATGACTTTGGAAAAGGAACGAGAGAGTATGAAGGCTTGTGGAAGCAGACTTGGCTATTGAGATGGGTTGGGTTAGTGAACCCCCAAGATTCTTCTCTGTCTCTAAGCAGAATGACCCCAACCCCATTGCCCTCAGAGTCCCCTTATCCCCAATCCTAGAATCATTTCACCCTGTCCTTTTTTTCACTCTTTTGTGGGTCTAGGAATCCGGATGAGGATGGTTTCTGTCTCAGTTGGCAGGGAAGTGGTACCAGAATGAAATTGGCATGGTGCATCTCTTAGAGGTCAAGTGTGTTGAGGATGGAGACAATTAACAATCATTCTACTCAGGGACACTGTGGGATCAGGTAGAGATGCTATGGATCAGGGTTGCTGTGTTGTGAGGGAAGAGCTGGGCCAGAACCTCAGGATCCTGGGCTTAATTCCACCAACGCTGAGCCCCAAGTGCCTCAGGGGTGAATGAATGGGTTCAGCCTCTCAGGCTTTAATAACACCTTTAATAACAAAAAAAAAGACAGAATTAAATGATAGCTACACAAAATCTGGTGCTTTTTGAAGAACGCTATGTCTAATTTCTAGAACTTGGGGGTGGGTGGGCAGGAGCACAGGATCCATTTACTTACTTTCCTCACATTTTTGACAAAACAATTTACAGGAGGAAGGATTTATTTTGGTTCATGGCTTAAGACTTTTTTGAGGCAGAGTCTCACTCAGTAGCCCAGGCTGGCCTTGAACTCATGGTGATTCTCCTACCTCAGACTTCTGAGACCTGGGATTTAAGGCGCACATCACCATGCCTGGCAAGGAATGCAAGGTCACGTTCATGGTGGTGGGAGCATGTGACTGGTAGTCCTCACATCTCTGTAGACCATCACCATGAACTGTATTTCTTCTTTTAATCCAGTCCAGGGCCCCAGCCCATGGGATGGTGTCACCTACCTTCAGGGTGGGTCTTTCCTCCTCATTTAAACAGCTGTCTGGAAATTCCCTTCCAGATGATAAAACCCGAAGTGTGTCTCCCAGGTGGTCCATATCCAGTCAGGTTGACAGTGAAGGTTCACCATCACAGGGTTAGATTAGGATCATGGGCTTAGGGCTTAAATAATAAAGTTTTTTTTCCCCCCACTGGGTGTGTTGGCGCATGCACTTGGGAGGCAGAGGTAGGATTGGATCGTCATGAGTTCGAGGTCACCTTGAGATTACATAGTGAATTTTGGGTCAGCCTGGGCTAGAGTGAGACCCTACCTGGAAAAAAATTAAATAAATAAAAATAAAGAAATAAAGTTTTTTCTTCCCCAGCCAGCAAGGAAGAAAAGCACTTTGCATTAGTTACCATTTTGAATATCACGAGATTCTGGGACTATATTTTTGAGTGCTGTGTGTGAGAAATACTGAGGGAGCTGTGGCCATGGGGACACTGCTGGAGGGGTCACGTGACAAGAAGAGAGCTTCTCACTTAGCTCTGTTACTCAAGGCTCTTGCTCTCTGTGGTAGTTTGAATGGATGTCCCCTAGTAGATTCAAGACTCTTTATCAGTTTTTCTCCAGCTTTCTGGCTGGAAGAGGTGTCATCACCTTGGCCTGGCCTTCAGCCCTAAGGTATTTCTAAAGGTGGATGTGAAATTCTGGCTATACATATGCAAAGAGCAGTCTGAGCTCAGGCCCGAGTTCCTGCTGGTTAGAGTTGGCATGTGCTGGCTGGAGGTTCCGGATGGGTTGCTCTCTCTACTTGGATCTGTGAAAGGGGGGCAGCCTTTTTCTTCACTAATGAACTTCCCCTGGATCTGTTACTCTGATAAATATTTTCCTCCCCAAACTGGGCCTGGTTTGAGATTCATCCCAGCACAGGAGTGAAGGAAGGAGATGAAAGAGAGATCTTGGGTGGGCACTCCTCTCTCAGGCCTCAGGCCAGAACTTCTTCATTATTTGTATGATGAGAGGCTGCATTACTTGGTCTCTGAGGTCCTTTCTCGTGTGATAGCTCTGAACCCAGGGAACAGCTTTACAAACCCCACCTCCCTCTTGCAGGGAGTGGGGGGTATCTGCAGCTGTGCATCTGGGGTGGCTGAGTTGTGGCAGGTCAGCACTGCAGAACACCACTTGGGGTGTAGTTTTGATTCTAGTTGTACCAAGTCTGACATCAGGTCCTGGGGCCACCTTCTGTGTAAGCCTAGAAACACAGGGTCTGGCAGATCAGGGAGGGATTTGTGCTGTAAAACTCATTGACTGGAAAATCAGACGGAGGGAGTGGTTTTCTCGTGACTGCCTGGGCTCATGAAGCCCTTTGGGAGATGGGGTGTTTGGGAAGAAGGTTCTATGTGACTTCCCACCAGAATTCCTGAATGAACCAATGTGTCTAGGCCATGAGAGGGACAGATTCTCAATGTGAGTGAGCATGTATGTAGATTTGTCACCAATGTCTCCCCGAGGCATTTCTAAATTGTAGGTACTAAGGAAATTGCCATGTCTTTAATAATACAGCCATGTGTCGCTTTCATGGTGGGAATGCACTTTGAAAAGGGCATCACTAGGTAGTTTTGTGTGAACATCGTAGAGTGCATTTACACAAATTCAGATGGCTATGTGTCACTAGGTGATAGACTCTGATGGGACATATATGTGGCCTAGGATTGACTGGAATGTCTTTATATGATTCATCTCAGTAATGAAGCACCGATTCTCCACTGCTGTAAACAGAGGGAAATCTGCAAGAAGGAAGGGCGGTCGCTTCCCAGGCCTTTCCCTTCTCTTCTGGGACCCTTTTCCCTTTGGGATTGTTCACAGATGACCGTGGTCACTCCTCATGGATCTTGAAGGAGAAGGCAGTCCTGCCCCCCTTTAGCACGTAGGCCTCTGGGGGGGTGTCTGGCCCAGGGTGTAGCTGGGATAGGCCGAGAGGTTTATTATTGCTAAGGCTTAGGGAGATGAGGAGATAAACAGAACGGCCTGTCACATCTGGGCTGGCCCTGTCACAAGGTCTGGCTTGCTCTCTAGGGCGGGCACATCTGTACTTTGGTGTTGATCTGCCCAAAATGGTGGGTACCATGGGAGATTTTCCAGCTGGCTACAGATTGTCCCCAAGGTGGTCAGCTGTTAGGTGGAGCAGAAACCTGTCTTCGGGTGGGTTTCTAAGGCTCTGTTTTCATCATGTCTTGCATTGTCTTCCAAACAGTTTATCATCAAGCTGACATTTATTTATGTATTTATTTTGCTATTAAAATAACCCCATTTGTTTATCCCTGGGAACATGACCAAAGTGTTTTCCATGAGTCCAGATAGACTTTGGAGGAGACAACTGTGGTGTGATCAGAACAGATGGGTTGGCCTGAGCCTCAAAGACAGTAAGGCCAGTGTGGAGGCTGCTGTCTGTGGCCAGAAAAGGAGTTGCAGCACCAGTTCTGCTCTCCTGGCAGACTACAAGTTGGTTGTCACATACTCCTGCCCTTCGTGGGCTGAGCATGCCTGGCCCTGGGGAGGAAGGATGGGAGTGTGGGAACCCGAGACATGTCCGTGATTCTTCTCCAGCCTGCCTCCTGCAGGTGGCTGAGACCAGGGTCCGATACTCTGCCCTGGCAGAGCTCAGAGAGGAGGGCAAGCAGAGTGGAATTCATTCCTCCAGGGCATCACCTGGGATGTTGGTACAGTGGGGTACTCCCCAGGGCAGCCCCTTAAGATCTCCCAGAGAAAGAGAAAGGAAAGGAGGTCCTTTTTGACTGTCATGGGGATTAGGGGCCCAGCTCCAGGTGAGCAGCTGAGAATGGAACCCTGGAGAATTCAAACCCTGTTCTTGGGGCAATGACCATCCAAGCTGTACACACAAGAGTGTGAGCTTGCATCTGATTCAAGCTAGGGCTGGGGGTTAGGGGTGCATCACAGGCCAGCTGGGATCAGGAGGGGATCAATCCAAGTGGCAAGTTGGATAAAAGTTTCTCAAATTTATGTCTACCCAGAACTTTAGAATGTGGTCTTATCTGGAAATAGGGTCTTTTCAGATGTAATCAATTAGGATGAGAGCAGACTGCACTAGCACGGACCATGATCCAATGGCCGGTGACCTTGTGAGGAGACCAGAGGATGCAGGAATACATATGGAAGGACGACACATGAGAGTGGGGGGTGTAATGGCTCCATAAGCCAAGGAACCTTGTACTGCTAGACGTGGGGAAGAAGCAGCCGAGACCCATTATGGAGCTTTCAAAGGGAGCCTGGCCTTGCTCCACACACCAACTCAGGTTCAAATGCAGCTCCGGAACTTCTCAGTAGTGCCACAAGCCATTGGGCATCTCTAAGCGTCGGCTCCCTTCTCTGTCAAGTGGGGAATTTTGCGCTACCTGTCTGTCTCAGGGTGCTTCCAAGGATTTAAATACATTAATGCTTTTAGAAGTGCTTAGCAGACACATAGTAAACACTCAAAATTGTTAGCTATGATTATTTATTATTAGTTTGGTAGGTCTCTTAGTAAATGCAAAGGCAGAACTAAAAGGAAATAATTATAGAAAACATAAACAGCACAAAAATACCAGTTTGCAAAGTGCAGGTTGCAACCAGAGTGTTTGGGCTGGCTCAGCGTCCTAGTGAATTTTACCAGCCTGGTACTGGCCATTGGGCTTCCATGTAGAGCTTCTGCCCTGGATTTCTTCCCCTCCAGAAGCCAATCAGCAGTAGCCCATCATCTTGCACTCAAATCTGTTCTATGGGTCTCCCTCTGTCTGAGGTCGAAGTTTTGAGAACAACTCTGAAATTTTCTTTGATACCAACCAGTGTTGATCTTTGGTGCTGGGACCTCTTCAGAGTGGTGTGTGGAGGGACATCCATGTGACAGCCTTTCTTCTGCTTCTGTAGCATCCTGACCCTGGAGGGAATCTGTCCATTCTATTTCCAGGACTTGCTCATCCATATTTACCCACGACTTGATCCATCTCTTTCTTTCTATAGTACCATTGGCCTGGCTGGTCTGTCTGCCTTCTATCTCTGGATCTGTCCTCACCTTGGTTTCCACTCAGGCTTTTCTTCTTTCTGTACCTGCATCCCTGTGTCTTGTTTCTGTCTCCTTTTTTTTTTCTTGTCTGCTTTTATTTATTATTTTTTTTTACTTTTTTTTCTTTTTATTGTCCATAATGAATTACAATATTTAGTGGGCAAACAATGAATTGTTATCCCCAATTCCCCGCTGCCCTCCCCTTCCCCCTCCACTGGATAACCTCCTCCATGGGTCCTCTGGATCAGTCCTTGTGACAGGGGACCATGGATAGCCTAGTATTCAGCCAGGTTCTCCTGGCCATGCCTCTGGATAATCTCCCCCACCACGACTTTCACAATCTTTCCGCCCCCTCTTCCACTCAGTTCCCTGAGTCGTGGTGGATGAGTAGATGGGCCACAGCTCTCGCTGCATCCTGAAAAATACAAACACAATCTCCATCGGAGAGTGATATCAGTGTAGGTTAACAAATATACACAATTCTGGATTACCTAGATTCTATTTTTAGTAGCCTCCCTGTCACTCGCTCCCATAGTGCATCTTGTTTTGGGAGCCCAAGAGTACAGGGTCCAGTGCCTATCGCCCTGAATCCCTAGTTCCAGACAAGGGGTCCCCCTCACTAAGTGGAAAATTGGCCGAATTTGAAAGCTGTTGATTGTCTACCCCAGGCCCAGGCTCCTCCATTACACAAGTGCTCCTTTGTTGGTTCGCTGTTCCCTCTCAGGAGGAGGTGTGGTCAGCCTACTCATGGCCGCAGATTGTTTCTGTCTCTTTAACCTCAAACCATGAGAGAGTCCTCTGGGTCATGGAATAGAGACCTCACTAGAAGAATAAAGAAATTTTCCTGGTACCTAAATCTGAAGGAATTAAGATAAACGTGGTATTGATCAAACATTTAATGGGGTAAGGGAGAGCCTTCTTGCTCCTTCTTGCATGGTGTTATATTACTACATAGCTTTCACCATCTTTTTTCTGCCCTCTTTGGTTGAACCAGGAAACTGAAGTTCAAATTCTCAGAAGCTCCAGAGCTTTGCAGCTGAGTTCTGTATAGTAGAGGTTTCTGGAGAACCAGTGTTGTGGTTTGAAATGAATGTCCTTTCCCTCTACCGGCTTATGTGCTTGAACAGTTGGTCTCTAGTGAGTGGAGCTATTGGGGGAGGTTGTGGAGCCTTTTGAACACGGTGCCTATTGGTGGATTAAAGGGAGAAGGGATAGGTTTAGAGATTATAGCCCTGCTTCTTGTTTAGTTCTCTTCCTATTTGGGGCCATATGAGCAAGCCACGGAACAAGCTTCCAATGCCACAGATGGGCCTTGCCCAGCTCCATGTCTTCCCCTCCATGATGGACTATATTCCTTAAACTGTGAGCCTCAAGTTGCTCCTGTCAGGCATTCTGTTTACCGTGATGAGAAGAGTAAGTAACATGGCAAGTGATTAATGCACTTGGACCCAATGACCAATGTTGTCCTAGCCTGAGTGGTCTGCCATGTCTCTTCTGATTTACATCCAGCCACTCTGTCCCATCACCAGACTCTTTGTAGCTTCAGCTACTTAGCCCTGTGCATGCAATACCCATGGCAGAGAACTTGGCTTGCTGAGCCTGTGACATTGTGGAGTTAAAGGGTAAAAAGAGAGAAAAGACCCAAGAGGTGGGGGTGGGAAGGGCACCTGACTGGGGACTGGGAGAGATTAAAGCTTAACCTAAGGGATAGCCTTACACACATCTATTAAGGCACCTTTGTGTGTGTGTGTGTGTGTGTGTGTGTGTGTGTGTGTGTGTGTGTGAGAGAGAGAGAGAGAGAGAGAGAGAGAGAGAGAGAGAGAGAGAGAGAGAGAGAGAGAATGCTTCCTGCATGCAGGTGAGCAGAAGGGCCCATTTTCTCTCCTCTCTGGATATAGCACTTGGTGTGCCTGACCTGATGTTGACAGGTGGAAAGCCCCCCAGTTTATAGATTTTATTTTTTAAAGCCCGTTTTGTAAAACACTAACCTCAGCGAAGGAGAAAGGAGGAAGAAAAAGAAAAAAAAAGCTGAGTTCAGCAGCTGTAGTTTGCTGTATTTTTCATCTTGCATCAGCAAGTTGGGACCACAAATAATCTGGTCTTATATGCTCCAGCGCCACTGCTGTTTAAGACTTGCCCTCCCTGCAGGCAGTGTTCTCCCAAGAGCCTCCCAGGTCCCCTTCCCAGGCACCTGGCTCAGGGGTTAGCAGGTGGGTGGGCAGGGTAGGGGGTCTAAGGCTGAGGACGAGCACACAGGGGAGCACTGGCCAGCAAGGGGGTGGGCAATTAATTTCTAAATGGTTTCTGGAATCAGCTAGACATTTCCTTTTAACCAGTTTCCCCAGCCTCACATCCTTTGTTAGTTCAGGAAAAATGTCATTTATAATGGATGTTGCCTTGATAAATTGCTCCAGAGAAGCACAGCATTCTCATTAGTCTATATAATGAGAAAGACTCCTAGTGGTGGGCATAGCTGCCCAGATATTTGCCTGATAGGAAAAAAATATTTGTTGATGTAGTTTATTCTAGAAGGCATGGAAATGGAGGGCTGAGAGGGAGTGGGGGCTGGAAGCCCAAGGGCCCTTGGACTTTCACAGGACAAACCCCAGCTACACCTGCTCCTCATGGCTTCCTGATTGGGGGGTGGTCCATGCTGTGGGGGTCAGGCTGCTTTGCTAGGCTTTCACTTTCTCCCTTGCCCATGCTTGGGAGAGGGCCCTGGGAGCTTGTCTGTAGTCTTAACCAGGCAGAAAAGGGAATTAGGACGCAATTGAACTGCATGTTCTTTATTATAATTATTATTCTTAGGAAGAAAAGTAATAAACATGTACATAGTACATTCTACTTTTCAGAAGTACTTTAGTAAATGTGATTACATTTAGTCCTTCAAACACTCGTCTGGGTGTGTGACAGTCACCCAGGAACTGGTTGGTGCAGTAACATTTACAGGGTTTATGTCTTGTAAGTAGCCGGTGTTTGACCCCAATACTCAGCCCTGCCGCTGGTCCCCTTGCCCTTCTGCTTGTCAGAGAATGGACACTTCAGCCTCCCCCCAATCCCCCAGGGGACACATTGGCTTCTCCTCTGTAGGTCCCCAGGGCAGTTCTTCATGTAAAGAGAGGTGCTTAAGGCTGTGTGTTAATTCTTGTAGGCCACTAGGGCCTCCTTTATTGGATGGCTATTACCAGAGATGGAGGAGAGATGCTTCCAAGCTCTAACAGCCATAGGCAGGATCAGAGGAAGGTGGACAGACACTCACTGGGGGGCGTGTTTTGGTGCCCAAGAAAATGCACTGCTGACACACTTTGCTGGGTGGAGAGTCAGAGATCTGTGTGCAGTTTTGTTTCTCAATGGGGGGAGGTGTTAGGAGACAGAATCTGTGCTCTCTTGGGGAGAGCCTTACTTTCAGATACAGTCCCCACCTTTCTTCCATTATCTGTTCATTCATTCATTCACTCACTCACTCACTCACTCATTCATTCATTCATTCATTCTTGTCATCCAGTGTCTACAAAGTATGTTGTGTGTCAGAGACTCCCTATGGGCACTGAAGACAAACGTGAATGAGGCGGTTTCTGTTTTGAAAGAACTCATAGTTTAGTGGAAGAACTAGATACAAAAAATTAAATTATGATAGATGTTGCAAACCACCATTGGAATTTGTGAAACATATTCAGAGATGTGGCACAGCATTCGGGGAAGGTATTTTTGAAAGATATAATACCTGCCCTAGGTTGGAAGGTTTGGAGCTAGAAGAATTTTTAAGGAGGAGATGGTTGGGGGAAGACATTTTTGGCAATGTAGGAGTGTGGTGGCGTGCATCTTTAATCCCAGTGCTTGGGAGGCAGAGGTAAGGGGATCGCTGAAAGTTCAAGGCCACCCTGAGAGTATATGCAGCACTGTAGGAGACTTATGAAACATCTTGGTAGAGAAGAATGCCTGTTCAATGTTACAGGAGTTTGGGGTGAGAGAGTAGAAGTTGTTAGGGATTATGCCAATCACAGATGGGGTTCAGGGTGGTACCTGATGGGCTGTAGAGGAGGGTTAGTCTAGGTGTTCAGAGGATCTCTCATAAAAGCCAGGGCTAGTGTGCCAGGCACAGTCTTCCCAGGCACTCTGGCAATTTCTGTTACTCTTCCTAGAATCTCCTACCTAGCACATTTCCATGCTTGAAGATATTCAGTTATTTTCCAAGGATGTACCCTTTTGATGGGTAGAGCAGGGTTGGAACCCAGGTAACTTGGTTTCAAGTTGCTCTCAGCTACTGCACTGTTCTCCTTTCCCTCAGGTTAGGTAATGCATCTACCCCTGAATTTTCCTTCTATTAGGTTTCAGGGCATGTCATTGATGAAAGAACCTGTCCAAATCTGTGTACCTTTACAACAATCTGCCATGGAATAATTGGGTTTGAATGGACAGCGAAGACCTAGAAACCCATTCGGTGGAGGTTGAAGGTTGGGAGGAAATTCTAGAATTAACAAGGGCGAGGAAAGGCTTTGAGCAGGAGGTCCTTGAAGTTGGGGATGGGAAGAACAAAGGCTGGAACTGCTATGTTAAGAACAGAGGAGTTTGCCTGGTGGCACTTCACGTATCAGTGTTCTAGGACAGATTGTCCATCTTGGGAAGACCATTGGAGAGGTCAGCCACACAGATCCACCTGCTGCCTCCAGCTGAAGAGCAATGAACCTGGAGTGGTGTGCCCCACAGCTGGAGGAAGAGCAGGGGTGAGGGGGGTGAGAGGAAGAAACCTTACCTATACTACCAGCAAGAACAGCATCAGCAGTCAGAGGAGGTCGGAGGAAATCTTTCAGCCGACTGGCTACCTAGCTCAAGGCTAACCACACTCTTAACACAATAATAAGTCAATCCTCACTGAATAATTAAATAGAGAGCCTTCATAAGTATTGACTTAATGTGACAGCAAGTCTATAGTGACTTGGGGTTTGCTTATGTAAACACAATCTCTTGTTCAGCTTACTTAGCAGTTCAATGAAATAGAACAGTCCTTCAATTAAAATCAAATGATGCATACGTTTAATTCCTTTCTCCTCTTACCCAGTAACGATAGTTTAGGAACATAGGTGAAAGGATGGGGGAGAAGAAGAGAAAAGGGAATCAGCTATTGGAGGACACAAAGGAGTGTATCCAGTGACATCTGTGTGACGCATGGGGGTATGCAGGTGGGCTTGGATGACCTTCTGCTCTATCCAGACCCCACTCAGTGCAGGTGGAGGTCCACTACTGAGATTGACATGTAGGTCTCCTGGTGGTGGTCTCCTAATTGATTGCTTCTGGGCAGCTGCGGTATGGTGACTGGAGCCACAGGTTCTTCCGTTCATTATTTCTCACGGGCACCATCATGGGACACCTGGATAGAGTGCTTTGTGAGTTCCATGCTCAATGACCAGGGGGAACAAGGGGAGGGTGGTACCCAGAGATTTCCTGGGTTGGCTCTAGATGAGAAACACTCACCTGTGGCCTCAGAATGTTGAAGGGTGGCAGTGATGGTCTGGGAAAAATGGGGCTCTGGGGGACAGCATCGTGGAAGAGAAACACACTGTCTTTGGAGCTGTGTGTGAACCTGAATCTCTGGCCATGATGCTGTCATACTCAGTGAGTTCATTATTAGCCCATTTAGCCCCCATTTCCTTGTCTGTAAAGCAGAGGTGATGCTGACATGGAACATTGTTCTCGGAGTGTGATGTGTCAAGGTTAGCACTTTGCATGGCACTGTCCTCATACAGAACAATAGGATGTTGGTAGTAGGTCGAGGTGTCTTGATCCTTTGGTTTGGTGGGCTAGAGCTTCCGCTTTGCACAATGTTTCTTATGCCGTGATTGGTTCATGGTACCCCTTCTATTGATCCCAACAATAGCAAGCCCGGGCAGAGCACCTACTGTGCCAGGCACTGCCTACACACACACACACACACACACACACACACACACACACACACACACACACACACACGATTTTACTATATGAGGTACATGTCATTATTACCTTAATTTTTGCAGATGAGAAAACCAAGGCCTCATTAAATGACCTACTTAAGACTATTCAGTTAGTGAATAGCTGAGCCAAGGTTCAAACCCAGTGGGTCTTTCCTTTCTTGGGGAGCCTGAGCAGGAGGCAGAGGCTGTAACCCCAGGCTCCTCTCCACCTCGCCTGCTCCCAGGAATTGGGTCTGTCCAGGAGGGAGGAGCCAGTCCTCCGAGAGAATGGACTTCTGTCTCTGGTCACAGTCAGCTAAGTTTGTGGATGTTTCCAGAACTCAGAACATTTTCTCTAACAGGAGATCTAGAAAAAAAAACATTGTTTATAATAACTCAGGATTCCTGAGGCCTCATTCAATTAAACTTAAAGAAATAATTACAACTTTCAAGCAACTTTATTAAGAAAACATAAAGAACAATGTCTTCTGTTTAGTGTTCTGAAATTTCCTTGCGAGTCTCCTTTGTTTATAGTTTCACATTTGTTTTCTACGTTTGTGACCAGGGGGCATAAACCATACTGGCTTTGGCTTTTTAATCCCTTAACATGATTTCATGTTTAAATTTTCATAAACTGACAAAATCCGCATCCTTGTCATTTTTGATAGTGATAAGTCTTTCCTGGGTGTTGCTAGCCTTTGGGGCTGTTCCCACCTGGCTAAGCTGGGGGGAGAGTCCCGGGCCTGTACTGTCTCCTTGCAGGGACTGAGTAGTACCTGCTTTCAGAGCTGTGTTTGCTGATGTGTTCCTGGCAGCCTTCTCTTTTACCTGGGTTACAGACATTTGGTGATTTGATGCTTGGCCTGTAACTTTTTTTTCCCCTTGGTGGATGGAACCCAGGACCTTGCCCACGCCAGTAGACAAGTGCTCTACCACTGAACTACATCCTCAGCCCATGTGACTTTTACGGTGTGCTTTTTGTTTGTTTGTTTGTTTCATACCTGGCCAGAGAAGGCCTTGTGACATCAGGGAGGGAAGCTAGGTAGAAGTCAGTCGTTTAATGACAAGAGAACCAACTAGGTCAAGAAAAAAGGAATTGATTGGCTTACAAAATAAAATATAAAAATAGTAGAGATCTATCTCAGGGACTCAAGTTTTGAACTTATGTATCTCTCAGCTTGTGAACTATCTTCTTGTCCTCACGTCTATATCTGTCTGTTTGTCTGTCTCTCCCCCTTTTTTCTTTTCCCCTCTTTTCCTCTCTTCCCTTTTCCTTCCTCACTCTTATCTCTCCACATCACTTCCTTTTCTCCCCTCCTCTTTCTTTGCTGTCTTTCTCCATACAGATTGCTATGTGTGTGTTTTCATTGTGATGACTAGACCAGATATGTGGACTGACTATACTTGTACCCATACTTGAATGACATCTTCAGAAAGAAAAGAATGTTCTTCCTTACCTGCTCCATCAGGCCATGATCCTGTTTGGACCACCTAGACCATGGTGGCCAAGAGAAAGGGTTCTCATGGTTGGCCCAGTCTGGAACAAGTGTCTACCTGGGCCTAGACTGGTATAAAGTCTTAATCAGGATTATCTGGCCTGGAGAAAAAGTTTCCTTTCTGGACAGAAGGAATAATAAGTCTCTAGTGCATAGTTACAGGATGAACAGACAGGAGGGAATGGAAGCCAGGTTACTCCATGATTTCATGAAACCAGTGGTCCAGGGGTGCACAAGACCAGAGGGAGGCAAGGGAGGAGGGGGGCCTTCGGTGGCCCACTGTGAACCTTGAAAGCAGTTATGAGGACACCCTTTCATGGTGTCATGTCACATGAACCTACTTCATCAAGCCTGTACCACCCAGAAGGACAGCAGAGAGATAATCTGGAAACATGTGGGTCTATTGCAGCCATTTCCTCTACATTCTCACAAACTGTTCAGGTATTCCCAGGAATCCTCTCCCCCCCCCCTTGACATGTTAAAGTGCCCCACTCATTGGCACCGGACAGTGCTGGTGACTGGCCCATTTTCACTGGTAGATGCCTGACTACGGTGTGCTCACTGTAGGGTAACTGCCGTCTAGTCTTTTGAAGCCACCATGCCTATCTTCATTGTGATATATGTCTGCGTTGTGAGATTGTTCAGTCATTGAAGCATCCAGCACATAGTAGGTCTTCAGTAAATATCAGCCCCCCTCCTTCCTCCTTTTCCTTTACCTCTTCCACAAGTTGCCACCTGTTGGTTTCCGTGGCAGCTGCCTCGAAGATACCTCTTGATGTATGGGAATGTCGAAGAGTTGAAAGAACTTCAGAGCAGAAGCTCTCCATTTGGCCAACGTTGGGCAGTTCTGATGTTCGGTGGGAGTAATTCATCCCATGTATCAGTTTCCTTTACGATGCTGTGACAAAATGCCTGACACAAACAGCTTACAGGAGGAAAGATTTATTTTGTCTCATGGTTTCAAAGGGTCTCAGTCCATCATGGCAGAACTCATGGTGGTGGGAGCCTGTAGTAGAGCGCCCCTAATACCCTACTAATGCCGGATAGGCCTGGCTCCCTCTGAAGTGTCCCGGCCAAGCTCATGTTCTCATTTCCTTGTCTGCGGGGGTTGTTGAGTCTTTTAAACCATAACACCTCCATATTATTCTAGACAAGACAGGTTTGGAAAGGTATTTATGGCTTGGGCTGAGGGGGAGGGTCTCACTGATAATAGGGGCCTGTGTGCTTTCTTCTGCTGAGATCAAGCATAGAAGGGGTATATTCAGAAGTAAGTAAGTGTCTCTGTGGGGATGGGAAGTGTGTGTGTGCAAACTTCTACTCTGTATGTAACCACAAGCCTTCTAGGGCTATGATTTGAAGCATTATTTATTTTTTTCCATGGCTGGGTTGAATCCTCAAGCCCAGATTTAAACCATAGCAGATGGCCGCATTCAGACTAGAGACTGCCCCAGTATTATCTGTAGGCTTGGTAGAGCAGATCGCCATGTCCTCTACTGCTGGAATTCCAGGTATTGTTTGGAGGGGGTGCCTAGAGAGTTTGCATTTCTAGTAGGTCCTCAGTTGATGGGGCTAGTCTTTGAACCACACTTTGAAAGCCATTTTGACTCTCATTAGCTCATCAGGAAGAGGTGTGGCCTCCCAAGCCCCTCCCCTGTCCATAATAATGTTGTCTCTTTCATATGCAGGTCTTGTGAAAGTACACACAGCTGCCATGAGTTCAAGAGTGTAATGGCCACATCTTATCTAGATGACAGGGTACCACAGCACTCCTCCCCATCCTCTAGCTTTTTGTAAGCAAGCACCTTTACCCTTAGCCATCTCCCCAGCCTTATATTCTTTTAAACTCATATTCTATAATGTTTCCTGAGCTCTGGAGGAATATATGCTCCATGCAGGGCCAAGAGCTCATCGGACACATATTTTCATTACTTGACCAGTTATGATACTCTGCCAGTGCCAAAAATAAAAAATAAATTAAAAAGCTTTTCTGACGGGGGCTGAGAATAGAAGAACTGATCCGAGGGTAGAAAAGGCAAATATTTAGAAGGCAGAGTGAAAACACTCCTGTTTAACAATCTGGCAATAGTAGTTTCCCCCTGGATATTCAATTGTTCAAATCAAATAGATATTGATTTATGTGGTGACATATAGTGACACTTCCGAAGATTAAATAATCTTTTTATATCTGAGGAAAAAAATCCAAAGAAAAGAAAAAAAATACCACTTTGAGGAGTGCTTCTTCCCCAAATCTGGCGGATAGCTACTTGTGTGAATTGGTTTCTGTGCACCTAGCTCTGTTGTTTTTTTGCTTGCTGAGACACCTGTGCTAACAGATAAACATACCCAGCAAAACTTGACTTCCAGATTGAGAAAACTTTTCTTTTTATATGTCTGAAACATATACCCCAAAACAACATCATTTATCTGAGATTAAAATTAACTGGACAGTCTGCATTTAATACGGCAACCTTTCCATCAAACCAGGTCAAGCGTCTCTCTCCTGCCACGTTGCCGTGAGTGAATAGGCTGCGGTTGTTGACGCAGGTTTGTGATTTTTGGGAACTCCACCTGTTCTCCTGAGCTCATTTCCCATTGGCCATCTCTGCAGCTCAGCCAAGAAGGACTTGTCTTATGTGTGTTTCATTTATCTTGCTGGCTCTCCACTCTTCTTTCTTTGTTTATCTGTTTGTCTGCTTTTTCCTCCCATGCTTTCTTTATGCCATCCCTTTTCTGGGCATCGGGAGGGGCTATTAAAGGCAGAAATCTGTGATGTGATGGGGCTGATCCAGGAACGATCTGCTCTTGACAGCAGGAACAGAGTCAAAGAGATTAGAGCATGGGGGATGGGTGACATTTGCCCTAGAGATGAGACAGGCATCACCAGCTGGTGTGCCATATATTATGAACTGTGACATTTGCCTTGGAGAACCTTGTCTACCAGGGCTGGGCTGGACTGCTCATGTGGCTGGATCCCTTCGTGGCTGGACTTGGAGTATATCAAGGGCTTGAAGGAAATTGACACCACTTGTTCTCTTAGGATGACAGAGGAGCCCCCTGCTACTGAGGATTTATCATGGATTGAGAGGCGGAGAGAAACTCAAGCAATCAAAGGCCTCCTGGAGACTTGGACGTGTGGAGTCTTAATGACTCCATTTGCCACGTTTTCTTGCCAAGACTGCCTTGATGCTGACAATGGTGACGTGGGCGGAAGGTCTAGCTGCTCCCCTTGTCTGACGGCTGGTCCAAGCTGTGTCCTGCCACTCTGTGCTCTGAACAGTTTCGTGTTAGAGGCTCTAGCGATAACCATCAGCCTGAAATCAAGGAAGTAGGCAACAGCCAGAGCAGTGAGATGCTGCTTTCTGTGCAGGTCACCCTGGGGCCTGGCGAAGGGGCCCTGTGCACATTGTCTGACTTCTGGCCTGTGTCCTTGCTATGTCCTTGGCATGGCATGGAAGAAGATGGTGAGGTCATGAGGCTAGTGTTTTCCAGAGCCCCCTCCCTGGCATGCTCACATTGTCCAGTGTGGAACCAACACCCACCTTGGCACGGGTAAATGAATATGTCTTCCTTCTTAAGTGGTCCACTAGGAAGAGCTGTTTCCTGTTGGCACTTACCAGTGGCAGGCTGGGGGGCAGACATGTTCCTAGAGCAGGTAACAAGGGCCATGATTCCTGTCTACCTTGGTGGTTTCTCTGTCCACTTTCTCTCACCACAGTGCCTTTACTGATGTCCCGGGAGGGGGAAGGGAGGCAGGTATGACTCTTCCGATTTGTTAACTGGGGACACTTGAGTGCCAGAGTTATGGTCATCAAGCCCCAGGAGCCAAGGACTGAGCACAGCCTTGTGACAGATATATAGCTCCCTTAGCAGCTGGCCTGGCCTCCATCCCTCCATCCCTCCTGCCGAGGAGCTCCTCTGGCTGACCTCTTCATCTGTCTGCACTTTCATCTTCTGTTTCCTGGCTTGAAGTGCTTTCTCTCTCCCACCTCTCCTACCGATGCTTGGCCTCTCTGTGGCCTGACAGGGAAATGTTTGAGATTTCCCAAAGGGCCATTGTCACATCCTCCCTCTCCGGCTTCCAATCCTCCATCTGCTGAAGTTGTGACATTTTGAGACTTTCATGGATGTTGACGTAAGATCTCCAGGGTTCCCAATGTCAGTTGATCTTGGAACTAACCTTCTTAGATGAGAGCAATGCACCCTGGGTGCTGCTGGGGACTTGAGCCATCCAGGAGGCTTCTCCAGATCTGCAGGTCTAGTTGAGACCCTCATGTCTGCAGTGGCAGAGAACGTTTTCTCCCAGGAAATGAGCCTGAGGGATGGGGAGGATAGTGCCCCCACCCTGCCACTTGGGTACCCCTTCTGATGCTGTGTCTACACACTTTCCGTTCCCATCTTTAGTCTGTCAGTCCTGTGGCAGGAGCTCTGTATGTAGTACACAGGTGATGGCTAGCTATGTCCCCATCCCTGTTCAATGGAGCCATGAAGTTTATGGAAAAAGAGAACAATGGAGGTTTGGGGGAGATGGCTCAGTCAGTAAAGTGCTTGCTGTGTTCAGATCCCCAGCACCCACATTAATGCTAGGTGTGTTGGTGCATGCCTGCAATCCCCATGTTAGGGAGGCAGACACAGGCGGATCCCTGGGCATGCTGGCTAGCTAGTTTAATGGAATTGGGGAGCTCTGGGTTCTATGAAAGACCTGTATCAATCAATAAAATAGAGAGCAATTGAGGAATGCACTTGACATCGACCTCTGCTCTCCGCATACAAGATCACACATATCTATGCATACCTACACATACACACATGCCTGCATGTGTATGAACATACACAGAAACATCTGTATGCCACACGCGTGTACACACACACACACACACACACACACACACACACGAAACACAGTGGACATCAATGGAGCATGGCATGCTGGGAATGTGTTCCAGTTGGAGAGTCCAAGTCAGGTCACGTCAGCAAGACTTTGTGTAATTAATTTGTCTGATCCATATAGTATATAAAGCTAGATACAGAAATGGGACAAATTGTTGTGGCCTGGTGGAAAGGTTTGCTTAGGTTGGAGGGAATGTAGGTGGCTCTGGGGATGCAGGAGTTAAGAGACAGGCCCTACATGTGACCACAGGGCATTGGGACGGACTCGCATTTCAGCTAAGAGGTGAGCGGTACTTGGACTCTTAAGCTTCAGGAAAATGGAAGCAAGAGACTGCTTTATAATGTAGGATTCTGTCCATCCTGCAGGATCTTTACTGTGGATTTATCTTGCCTGCCTGCCTTTGGCTCCTCCTGGAAGGAGATTTGGCCAAAGTGAACAGCAAAGTCTTTGAAAGTGTTACGGTGATTCCTATGGCGTCTGTCACATAGTACCAGAGGCTAGGTCCCTTGAAACAGAAATGTGTTCTCTCACAGTTAAGGAGGCCAGAAGTCAGATGTCAAGGTGGTCACAGGGCCATGTTCTCTCTGGAAACACAAAGAGCCACTCTCTTCTTGCTTTTCTCCTAGCTTTCAGTGTCAGTGTCAATCCTTGGTGACCCTTAGCTGGTAGATACATTACTCTGATCTCGGCTATTCTCACCCGGCCTCCTCCGTGTGTGACTGACTGCCTTTTTTCCACTCATAAGGACACCAGCCATTGGACTTACAACCCATGCCAATGTACTGTGACCCCTCAACTTGATTGTGTTGTCTGTGACTCCCATTTCCAAACAAGGTCGCATTCACAGACACTGGGCATTAGGACTTCAGCATATTTTGGAAGGGACACAGATTAAACCCACTTTCTTTTACCTTATCTACAAAATTAGAGTCATTGTTCCTCAACCCACTCCTCAGGTCCCCAGAGTTCCAGGACGTGGGAAGAGACGACCTCTCCTTTTCATTCCACTTTCTTCCATTTGCTGGCTGGCTGAGTGGGACACACTGGTGTTGATGTTCAAGGTCAAGCGTTGTCCTTCAGAGGGCGTGGCTGGGGTGGCCACTTTACCTGTTTAAGGAGGGCTATGGAAGGACCCTGAAGGCCTGAAGACTCCTTTTCACAGAAGAGCGCTGGGGCCTGTTAGAAAAGACATGTGCCTAGATTCTATTAAGATTGTGAGAGCCGTGGTGGGGGAGATTATCAGAGGCATGGTACCCCTCAGTAACAACACACTTGGGTCAGGAGAACCCGGCTGAATACTAGGCTATCTATGGTCCCCTACCACAAAGACTGATCCAGATGGCCCACGGAGGAGGATATCCAGCTGACTGGGGATGGGGAGGGAGGGCAATGAGGAATTGGGGATAACAACTCATTGTTGGCCCACTAAACAATGTAACTCATTATGGACAATAAAAAAAAAGAAAGGACCTGTGCCTGCTCATGAAGTGCTGATTTGAACCCAGGATCCTCTTCTTAGTAGTTCTGTGCAACTTGGGCTAATTTAGCTTCTGTGTGGCTCAGTTTCTCATCTGCCAAATGGGATAATAGTAACTGCTTGTCAGAGCTCACTATGTTTTCATGAAGTTATTTAACTGAGGAGGAAAGATCCACTCTAAATGTTGATGGTACTATCCCGTGAGCTGGGCTCCTGGTCTAAATAGTAAGGGAATAGAGGAGAAAGTGACTGAACATTAGCTTTCATCTTTCTCTCCTCATCACAGACCCAGTGTGACTAGCAGCCCTCCTGCTTCTGATAGCCTTGATGCATGGTAGGGTCCTCTGTAGGCCCTGGGTGCCTTTTGTGCAAAGCCTGTACGTCTCTTCTCAGTCCTCAGCTGGATGATCCCTTTCAGCTCTTGTCTTGCTCTCCCTGCTCCTTTCTCCATGGGACATGGTTCTAATGGAGAACCAAGGAAGAGGATTTGGGATGAACCCGAGGATGGATTCATGAGGTCTTTTATTATTTATGAAGCGGATAGGTGAGGGGGCCAGATGACCTGGATTTTGGTTCTTTCTGTAGCTGGCTGATAGCAACCTTCTCATTGCTTGCACAAAGTACCTGACCAAAAGCAGATAATGGGAGGAAAGGATTTATTTTGGCTTACAGTCTTGAGGGGAAGCGTCATGATGGCAGGGGAAAGCATAGCATGAGCAGAGCGGCTGGACATCGCCTCTTCCACAGCAGGTGGAAAGCAGCAGCAGGAGAGTAAGCACTGGGAATCTAAAGCTAGTAAACCTCAAGGTCCACCACCAGCAACACACCTCCTCTAGCAGGGCTTCACTTCCAAATTCCCACCAGCTGGGAACCAAGCATTCAAAACACGAGTTTATGGAGGACACCTAATTCAAGTCATCACAATAGGGTCACAAGAAAAGTCTTGCTTATGGGGTCCCACCCTGTGCTCATTATGGGGGGAATGCCAGTGGGTGAGGTCTTATCTACTGTTTTTTTTTTTTTTTTGGAGCTGCTCTGAGACAGATAAGGTGACATATGAGGCTGAATGCGGTATAGAGCTGTGCACGGATGGTTACCATGCAGTATCTCAGGTTCTGGCAGAGAGGAATGGGTGGTGGCATGTTATGTGTATCAGTTACTTTCTCATTGCTGGGACAAAACACTTGACCAGAAGCAGCTTCTGGAAGGAAGGATTATAGGGAAACTCAGGGAAAATTTCATCATGGAGGAGAAAGCATGGCAGGGGCAGACAGCCAGATGTCATATGGGGTGCTGGACTGTAAAACCCCCCAAACTGCCCCAATGACACACCTCCTCCTAAAGAGTCCACAGACTTCCCAAACAGCACCACCAACTGGGCATCAAGTATTAAAATACATGAGTTTATGGGGGACATTTTATACTCAAACCACCACACTGCTCACCAGGATGGGGAAAATCTGTCTCTTCTTGGTGGGTCTGAGGTGGTGGAGGGAGGAACGGCCTGAGAGCCTTTGTTCTAATATGATACAGGAGAGTCCAGACAGGAATGAGGGAGATGTATTACCCTGAAAAATCTTCCTCCTCCTCCCTGGGCACTGTCTTCTTTGAGTGTTAGGCCTAAGAGGTGACCTGGGTAGAGATCACTGGGTGCATTTTTGTGGTGGAAAAGAGTGATACCTGGAAGGATTTTGGCAGGAATATTCAGGAGTGAGACCAGGCATGGAGTGAAGACCTGGTCCTGGGCACTGTCTGTGATCTCCTCTAGATCCCCTTGGCACTATCCTGAAGTCAAGAGCCATTTAGAGAGCACTGTGGCAGTGTCTTGTTAAGCTCTTTTTGAAGTTTGTCTCTGAACATTTTGCTTTTATATTTTTGAGACAGATAGGGTAGGCTAGCCTGAAACCCACTATGCAACCCAGGATGGCCTCAGACTCAGGATAACCCTCCTCTTTTAGTCTCCCAAGTGCTGGGATGATGGCCATGAGCCCCCACACCCCATTTGGACTGTCTCAAAGTGCACTCACTATATGCCTAGCTTTGTAGGAAATCCTCCTCAGGCTGCTCTCAGCTTGAACCACCCAAGACTTGGCATTTCCTCCCTTTTCCTGGCTTCCTGAGACCCTGGGGGCCCGCAGGGCAGATCTCCTGTGACCCAGTGGGACCAGGGAAGGATACTAGGCCACTAGACTAAATTGTTTCCTCTTTGGGTCTTTTCCTGACTCCAGGTCCCGGCTGGCAGATTTCCACGCAAACTGTCGAGCTTCCTACCGGACACTCACCAGCTGTCCTGCGGACAATTACCAGGCGTGTCTGGGCTCCTATGCTGGCATGATTGGTAAGCTCTCGGTGGCTTCCAACCTCCCTGGGGGACGGGGGAGAGCTGTTGCAGCCTGGTGGAGGAGACAGAGCAGCACTTTCTTTGTGGCAGATTCAGGGGGAAAGGGGAGGGGAGGCCAGCTACTTAAGGAAGAGGGGCCCCTGGCTCTTTGTGATGAAGGTGAGGTGGTCCCATGAGTCTTGCAAGGCTTTGGATATAAGCATTAGCTTTCAAGGTCCTGTGTCAGACAATTGACACAGCTTCTTCTTGCAGGTTTCGCTAGGGAGATGCTGCTCTTTCTAATTCACAATTTCACAGGCAAGGAAACCAGCTTAGAGAAACTGACTGACTTGACCAGGCTCACTTACTGGGAAATCCTGGCACTGGGATCCAACTCCATTCCCTTGTTCTAGAAGAATTGCTCTGTGTGTTGGTGAGGGAGAAAGCAAGGACCTGTAGGTTGGGCCAGGGCTGCTGGGATCTTTCTGGCCATCCTGGTAGAGAGGAGCCTAGGGTCTTCCATACCTCTAGTCCTTTTGGCTCTGCTGATCCATGGTCCCTGGGACGATAATGCTCAGAGTTAGGATTTTCAAGTTGGGATTTCTGTGTGTTTGTGGGAAGGTGGGAGGGCGAGCATGAGTCTCTGTCCTGCTTTGCTTGGGGCCTAGGGACCTAAAGGGAAGGTACTATGCTTTTCTCCTTCCCTTTCTCCCTGCCAAGGGTTTGATATGACACCCAACTACGTGGACTCCAGCCCCACCGGCATTGTGGTCTCTCCCTGGTGTAATTGTCGCGGCAGCGGGAACATGGAGGAGGAGTGTGAGAAGTTCCTCAGGGACTTCACCGAGAACCCGTGCCTCCGTAAGTCCGGGCATGCTCTCCCACCCCAGATTGCCCTTTGGTTCCTCACCTAGCACTCCCTTCTTCTGCCTGGAGGAACATGGACCCTGCCCTGGCCATTCACTCCTCCTGCTGTTGGGATGATACACCATGGGGACTACCTCTGGGGATCCCAAGTTTTCAGCCCTTGGGGACTCACAACAGAACTATCAGTGGGCCAGCCTCAGTTTACCCCCTCCCCATGGCAATCCAAGACAGAATATTTCAGCCTGCTTATTATGGCAGCATCAGCCAGGTTCCTTTAGAGACTGAGCCTTTTATGAGGATCGCAGGCACCTGTCACTTCCCCCTGTAATGAGACCTTTCCCTCGCCTTTCTTCTCAAGTCATCCAACTCCTAGTTCAAAGTCTTCAGAGAGAAGAGGCCACAGTCAAGTTCAGCCTGCCTTTGATCTTTGCAGTCTGACACCGCTTGCTGGCCATGCCACCCGCATCATATCTCTTCCCCCTGTCCTTCCATGTGTTTTACCTTTTCTTTCTGTGTGGCATTGGGGACTCGGATGCAGATAATAGCATCTGTCACTGAAGCACATGTAGCTGAAGCAGTTACCTTATTGCTGCTGGGAGAAAACACTCAGCTAGAAGCAGCTCATAGGAGGAAAGGGTTTATTCAGCGTGCAGTTTCAGGGGAAGTTTCATCATGGTGGGGAAAGCATGGCATGAGCAGGAAGCCGGCTCAGATACATATCAACAGCTGGGAGTCGTCAGAGTGAGGAGTTGCTGAACATCCATTGGGCTGGACTAATAAATCTCCAAGTCCACCCTCAGCAACACCTCCTCCAGCAAGGCTCCATCTCCCAAAGGCTCCACAAGCTTTCCAAATTGCCGCCTGTCAGGGACCAAGTATTCAAAACACTTGAGCCTTTTGGGAGGGGGTTACATTTTACCCAAACCACCACAGCAAGTAAACAGGATGAGGGGTGCCCTGTAATCCCAGCCCAGTAGAAAGAATCCCAGGGTACAATTCTATCTAGGGTTCCTCAGAATCCAGAATGCCAATGTCCAAGTCAACAAGCAGCAGGGAGGCTCTCAGCCTTCTCAGAGGATCATCCCTTATGAAGAGCTGGGTACTGGGCAGCTGAGCAGGAAGAAGCAACCTCTGGTGTACCATGGCAGAGGTGCAGGGCTCTCCAGAAAAAAAACACAATTTACTGAGGGAATTGCCAAGAGCATAGCCTTGCCACAGAGTATTGAGGGGGACCAGAGTGGCAGGTATCTGGACAGGAGGAGAGCATCTTCATGTAGATCTGAAGACGCTTGGGTTTTCTTGTCCTTAAATGCTGTTGGTGGTGATGGTTAAAGGACGCCATCATGTGGTGCCAGGGTCTCTGATCAACAGTATCCTGACAGGTAACCCACCTGAATGTCATAGACTGTAGCCATGTTAGATCCCTATGGAGGACAGTGATGGCCAGAAGATGGTAACTGGAGAGGTAAAGAGGAAAGATGTTTAGGAGGTGGACTTAGCTGACCGCCAGTGGGTGGGTAGGGAGACATCATGGGCTACTGCCCGTTCCAAGATTCTGTCTTGGGTCATGGTTGCTGGGTAATAGAAGCTAGGGCACACAGAAAAGACACTTTCAAGACTGGAATGAGGGGAGAGAGGCATCGGCGGTGGTGGGAAGAGATGCCTCGTCCAGTAGAGACAATGACTTTGAAATTCATTAGGGACAGTTGCTTCAGTTGGTGGTTTAGTCTTGGGGGTAGTTTTGTCTGAGGCTTGATAGTCAGTCTCAGTAGATGAGTACTAATTGACAAAGCTGGGTGGAGAGAGCTACCAAGGGAAAACGGAAAGATGGAGAGAGGGAGGGGCTGAATCTGGAGTGGTGACCTGGAAACTCCTTAGGTGTCAAAGAGAGCTTGTGTTCAGGCAGAAGGTGGGGCTTCTGCAGGGGGTGTCTGAAGCCATAGCCACCCAGAAGTTGATTCTGCCACCACTGTGGCCTGGCCAACTCCCTCGACACTTCCCTGCCTCCCAGTTCCTTCTCTCCTTCCTTTCCTCACTACGTGTCTTTCTTTTTTTTATTATTTTATTATCCATAATTAGATACACTAATAAGGGAATAATGCGTTGATGTCTCCACTTCCTCTATTTCCCTCTTTCCTGTCCCTGGTCAGTTGGATATCCTCCTCCGTGGGCATTCTGGATCAGTCCATGGGGTAGCGGGTTGTGAACAGCCTAGGAGTTAACCCGATTCCGCCCCCCCTTTGCAAGTTGTTACTGAGGTGGGCAATGTCTGACCTACCATTGAACCACAGGCCGACAGCTGTCTTCCTGGCAAGAATCCGCCACCCCAGACCTACCGTGGAAGACCCACATGGAACCCCACGTGTCTTTCTATCCATTTTTTTCCCTGCCTTTTCCAACCTCTCTCCTGATAGTTTCCTTTCTAATTAGGAGAGCTCTGTAGGTCTGAAAGAGAACCTTTAGCAAAGTCAAATTCAGGTGTTTTACCCTTTGCCCCTTGCTCTGGATTGTTACGGGGAAGATAATGGTTGGGGTAGAGACTGGGTAGGAGTGATGGAAATGAGTTCTGATTTCTTTCCTCCCTTCCCCAGGGAATGCCATCCAGGCCTTTGGCAATGGAACAGATGTCAATGTGTCCCCCAAAGGTCCCATATTCCAGGCCACCCAGGTCCCTCGGGTGGAGAAGACTCCTTCTTTGCCAGATGATCTCAGTGATAGCACCAGTCTGGGGACCAGTGTCATCACCACCTGCACATCTGTCCAGGTGAGGGACGTGGGTCTTTCTGAAGCTTCAGACCTGGAGCCTGGGCCACATGGAATGGGAAGGCGCTATGGTGTGACATGTGGTGTGGGAATCTACTTAGCCAGACCGTTGAGGGAGTACTGAGGTTAGAAACCAAGGAGGCAGAGAGAGCTGGAAAGGGTCACCTCACCTGGTCATTTATTTAGGCATTTACCTTTTAGGTATGCCTCACACTATTATACTGGAAGACATATTGGGGTCCAAGAGATATGTCATGGTTATTATATACCAACAACCTGCTCTCTATCATTTAGTATGCCTTTAATTCTCTTATCCTATTGAATTCTCACATAATGAGGTGCTGGTTATTTTGTTTAATATTTAAGAAACTGAGATGATGGGTTTAGGGGACATACCCAAGATCATGCAGTTGACTGGTGGTGACATGTGATTTTAAACGTACATCTAACTCCAAAGCACATGATGTTTATTGGTATGTCTGTCCATCCATCTACCCTCTGTCAACTTATGATTGATCCATCTGATGTGGTGACAGACCTGCTATTTACCAGGTCAAATGCTAGGAGTACATTGGTGAATGAAGTCAGCACAGTCCTGGGTTTTTGTAGTGTGTATGGTCTTGAGGGTCAAACCGTGGATGAGCATCAGATGTGGACTGTAATCAGGACCAGTGAAGGGGACAGTGACAGCCACACTCCGCCTCTTTTCTGCTGAGTGACCCTCATACCATCACAGCCACTGTAGTAGTTTCTCTGCTGAAGAGCTTTGTTCTAGGCAGGCCAGACACACAACACACACACACACACACACACACACACACACACACACACACACACACACCCCTGAACAAAGAATTTGGAAGAAAACCTAGCGTGGAATGCCGAGACAAGCAGAGGGGATGGAGCTGTGAGCTAGTAGATAGTGAGTAAGGGAGATGCTTCAGCGGCTTGTGGGACATGTCTGAAGAACAGCACCAGGGCCATGACCTACATGAAGGTTCGAGGCACACAAGATATGGTTGCTGGAAGGCAACAGGGAGGCCAGTGAATGTGAATGGGACAGTGGACTCCTGGGATCAGCAGAACCTGACATTCACACTGCAGGGGAAGGACTTGAGCACTCCTGGGCTCCTGTTAAGTCATAGCTCTGTGCTGATGCTCCTTGTGGGTAGGAAAACCCGCTGCTCCTTCTGCTTCCTGGTGGGATCTCCTCCTTAGCATGGAGCCCTTCCATGGCCCATCTCTTCTGTTAGGCTATTCTTCCTGATTTGGGCTGAGATGCCCACATCACCTTTGGCCACCTTCTAAATACACTGGCTTGCTTGAGTAGCTGCCAGTGGGAGGCTTAGGCTCCTACTTCACAGACAATCAGCTCAATTTCATGCTACAGAGCTGAGCAGTTTCACTGGTCAGGCCTATGCCACTTGCCTGGTGATTAGGCTCTCACATGATCCACCTATACCTCTGAACCCTACTAGACACCCACAGGTACCTTTGCTCCCGAGCCTCTTGGGACCAGCTCACCTGGGTGTTCTCTAGAGGAATGGATAGAATGAATATGTATTATTAAGAGGGGGGTTATTATATTATCTTACAGGATACAGGCTGGGCACTCCAACAATAGCTGTGTTCAGGCTGAATAGTCAGCAACTTGGTAGCTGCTCAGTCCACGAGGCTGGATGTCTCAACGGTCTCTATCTGGCTCTGAGGGCCTGATGGATTACTTGGAGAGCTGCCAATATTCAGTTCACACAGGAAGGTTGATGAAGCTGGGTTCCAGTGTCCACCAAGGACAGCAACAGGGCAGATGCATGCACCAGCTTGTAGCAACAGCAGCTGGGCAAAAGGCTGTGTGTTCTCTTGGTGTTTCTTTCATATATATATATATTATTTATTTATTGAGAGAGAAAGGGAAGGAGGGAGGGAGGGAGGGAGGGAGAGAGAGAGAGAATGGGTGCATCAGGGCCTCTTACCCCTACAAACGAACACCAGAAGCATACACCACTTTGCACATCTGTCTTCACATGGATACTGGAACCCAGGCTGTCAGGCTCTCAAGCAATCACCTTTAACCACTGAGCAATCTCTCCAGTCCGTTTCTTTATATGTAGTTTACAACCAGAAGTGTCATCCACTCTGGGGGAAGGTCTTTCTCTGTCCGTCCATCCTTCTTGGAAACACCTTCCCAGACCCGCCCAGGAGGTGTGTTTCTTACTTGATTCCTGATCTCATCAAATCGACAGCAGAACTCAGCCATCACACCTGGGGGGAGAGGCTGGTAGGCCAGAGGCTGCCAGACCACCATCCTCACTAATTTCCTGAGGACACGAAGAAGTTGAAAACGGGCTAGCATGAGCCGAGCCCTATTCTTCCTTTCCTCTGTCTTCCCTCAGTAGTTTGCTCAAACATCATTGCTTCGTTTCTTTTCCAAAGGTTGTCATCTGGAGACTTCTCTTAATCTTTGATTCCAGGGGAGTTGATGGATGTTCTTCCCAGGAGATCATGTCGTGAATAGGTTTTGCAAACTGGAAATCACTGCTCAAATGTGAGGTATTAGAAGGCCCTGAGGGCAGGGAAGATTGCCTGGATGGTGACTCCTGCAGGCTTGAACTCAGGAACTTTTCACCTGGGCTTGTTGCCCAAGTTACTGGTCAGAATGCTTAACAAGAGCCAACCCAGGAGGAAAGGAAGAGAATCTGAGGTCTCCCTCACCGTGACTCACTCCCTGGGCTCATTCTCAGAATCAGAAGGGCTGCGTCTGGTTTATTGATTATAGTTGGTTTTAGTGAACTCCTGTTCCCCCCAGCTGCTCTACTGTCACTCAGCAGGGGACTGGAGTGGAGTCTCTGCCACTCCATGCCCCTTTCCTGTCCATCAGCGCTGGTAATTTGCAATGTTTCTGAATGGCTCTGTGATGGTTCTGGTGGGGCCCATGAAAATTAGAGGAACCCATAGTTAAAGAATGTGTTCCTGGGCTGGAGAGATGGCTCAGCGGTTGGGGCACTTGCCTCCAGTGCCTAACTAAGGTCCCGGGTTCAGTTCCCCAGTACCCACATATGCCAGACCCACAAGGTGGTGGCCCTGGTGCTCTCTCTCTCTCTCTCTCTCTCTCTCTCTGCTTGAAAATGAATAAATAAAATATTTAAAAAAAGAATGCACTCCTGAGTGAGGGCAGGACAGGAAGCTGAAGCCAGGATGGCAGGAAGCCCAAGTACACCAGATATGGCCCAGAGGATGCAAGGTCACTTTCTTGATGGCTGCCCTCATCTGTTCTGAGGAACGTCCAAAGAGAGAGAGAATAGCCTGGTGGGAACCCACATGATTGTCTCGATGTTGAGACTGGAAGGATCCTTTGAGGTTTCTTTCCCAAACCAAGGGATGGGAGGAGACCCAGTATAGACAGTCTATGGTTCCATGGCCAGTTGGTGGTGAGTGGGACCTGGGCTCCTAACTTCTCAAATCTGCTCATTAGCAAAGGTGGATATGGGCTTGAGGAACTCTGGTTCTTGGTACAGAACTCCTGGGCAGGTGGCGTGTGGGACTCTCATGCACCACGGAGGAGCCAAGGATGGTGTGTTACTGATCTTGTCTTGTTTCCAACATCTTTAATTTCGCTTTAGATTCTGCTTCCAGATCTTCTCCCCTCGACTGTACCCATGTCTCATAGCTCTACCTGTCTGGGGTTCTCTGGACCTTGGAGAGCCCCCCTGAGTTTCTCTCTCCTGGTCCTCTGGTCCTGCCCATACCTGAACTTTGTGCGAATGTTCTTGTGTTTCCCTCCACTACCCTAGTCTCCAGATGGGAGGCAGGTGTATTAGTTAACTTTCTCATTCTGAGATAAAACACCTGAAAAACATCAGTTGAAGGCATGAAGAGTTGGTTATAGCTCATCATAGCAGGGGAGGTATGGTGGTGGGAGCTGGTCACATCAAGTCTAAAGTGAGGAATCAGAAGAGAGTGATGAATGCTGAAAGCTCAGTGAGCTTCTCCTTTCACACAGTTCAGGAACCCAGCCCTTGGGATGGTACTGCCCATAGTGATGGTACTGCCCATAGTGAGGGTGAGCCCTCCCACTTCAACTTGCCTAATTTAGAAAATCTCCTCACAGATATGATCAGAGATTTTCTTTTTGTTTATTTGTTTGTTTGCATGATGATTCTATATCGGTCAAGTTGACAACCAACATTAGGCATCACAGTGAGCCAGTCATAGACACTCATCCAGGCCTTTGCTTCTGAAACCCGGGGTGAGGGCTTCCCCATATCCTCATGGGTGAGTAAGACTCAGGTCCAGACACCTGCCAGCTCCTCTGAGTGAATGGTTTCTTCCCTCTCCACCTCTCTTGGCCTGGTGAAGCCTGCCCCTCTCCTGGCCCCTCTCAGGGTTGCCTTCCCTAATTCCGTCCACCGAGGTGCCATCTGTCCAGTTTGGGCTTTCACTTTGCCTCATCTGAATCCCTGCTGTGAAGTGCTCTCCTCTTCCCAACTGGGCCAGTGTCCCTGGAGGTGTCACTGTGCAGTGCACAGGATCTGGCATGGGCGGGTACTCCACTAGGTGACAGGAAAGGACCTTGGGACTTTCTGTCTTTCCAGCTGGGGGTCTGAGTGTCTTATTGGTTCAGCAGCCTTGGATACTCTGTGTCCAGGTATCCTGCCCCTTCAGGGTGTCCTCTGGGAATGCAGTGCAGAGATGGGGCAAGGGTAGAATTTTCTTTTGAGGATGTAGGAAGATTTGCCAGGGGGCTCTTGGATCTTGTGAACAGGGGTGGGGAGGGCAGGTGGGAGACCGACCGAGATGGCAGCATAGCATCTGAGGTAGAATAGGCCAGTTCTATTCCCTGCAGCAGCTCCCCCACCCCCGCCAAGGCTATAGCTAGAGAGGAGGAAAAACCATCCCTAGGGCTGGAGAGATAGCTCAGCGGTTGAGGCACTTGCCTCCAGTGCCTAGAGCCCCGGGTTCAATTACCCAGTACCCACGTGAGCCGGACCCACAGGGTGCTGGCCCTGGTGTGCACACTCTCTCTCCTTGAAAAATTAATAAATAAAATATAAAAAAAGAACCTGCAGTTCTAATACCTTAAAAAAACCATCCCTAGTGCCGGAAGGGGCTAGGGTGTGTGACCCTCTGCATCAGGAAGCAGTCGGCTTGGCTGGGCCAGATCTTGGCACCTGGAAACACTGTGGTCTTGAACAGGACCCTCCAGGGTCTGGCTGGTTCCATTCCTACCACTCTGATCATCTTCATGTTTCTATCTCCACCACTGGCCGACCACTTGGCTGAGGTCTCTGGGTGACAGCTGGAGCATTGCTTAGACTATAACATGCTCAGGGTGGTTGATCATCTATGGTGGCCACAGTTATTGGCACTTCTGGACAAGAACAGTGTCTTTGGCATAATTTCTTGAGTATCTTAGTTGCTTCTGGAGGTCAGCATGTCCTCACAAGTGCCCTGAGAACTAAGCCATGTGAAGCCAAGATAGAAGCACCGTGTCTCCAGCTAGTTACTAGGGGTCTCTATCATAATGACAATAAGAGAATATTCACTCATCCTGCCACCAACTAGTTGTGCCAGCGTAGAGAGTTCTGGAATGATCACCAAGCCAGCCTTCCTTCTTCACTCCTTAACTTGTCCACAGAGTTCCTAGGCGCCTCACCTCTGTTTAGGGTGGATATGACCAAGTTGCCAGATGCTCACCTAAGATGCACCAGGAACAGACATCACTAATCAATCATGGCTCATCTCTCCCCTGAATTCAGATGAGGACTCATAATCTTTCCCTCCACAGCTTTCCAGCAGCAATGGTAAATGAGCTGGCACCCGACGGTCATTTCTGATCCGAGGCATTCATTTATTAATTCGTTTGTGCTTGTGTGCATCCAGTTAAACACAATCTGAGTTGCTGTTGTGATCCAAACACTGTTCAGTACAAGGGAAAGAAGACACGCTCCTTGCCCTTGGGGAGATGTGAGTAGTAGACAGGCATGCCAATGGCTGGTGTCTTCAGAAGGCTGCAAACTGGGGATCAGGGTTGAAAGCTTTATTCTCCAGGAGCCCCCCCCAGAGCCAGGGTGGAAATTCTGAGGGCTTCATTAAGGACAGAGGTGTTTGTTCTGTTACGTGGGACCCAGTCAGTGCTTAATGATGCCAACAGTGGATGGCATCGTTGGCCCAAGTCTGGACCAAAATAGATCTCTGATGTGGTTTTACTTGTGCCTTCTTTCTGTAGGAGCAAGGGCTGAAGGTCAACAACTCTAAAGAGTTAAGCATGTGCTTCACAGAGGTGAGTAGGGGCTGAATGGGGGGATGGGTGAACAGAGGGGGCTGTTCCCCAGCTGTGCCTTGAACTCTGAGCTCCTGAGTTGCATTGCATGGCTTGATCAGCTGAACTTCTGATCCTCCTTGTACCTGAGTGGGCACTCACAGTGCTGGGGTGGGCAGGGGTAAGTGACAAGTAGCAGAGGCCCTCAAACACGTTCTTCTAAGACAGATGTATTGGCCATCATCTAGGCTTGAGTTTTGTGAAGTTTGCAAGGAACCAAGGTGGAAAAAGACATAGTTTCTTGAAGGAGTTCCCTGTCTGAGTGAATGAGAGATTCACAGACCCAAGATGAAGATCTAGGTTAGAAGAAAGCGTTGTGTAAAGGAGGGTTTTATGAAAGAGGAGGAGGAGGAGGAAGGAGAGGAGAAGGAGGAAGAGGAGGAGGGGGAAGAGGAGGAAGAGGAGGAGGAGGAGGAGGAGGCAGTCCAACAAATTAGGGACAGGGAGAATGTGCCCTATTTTTCTCCCCCGTCAAAAACCAGGCTGTTGGGAACCCTGTAGCTTCTCTTTGGGCTTAAAATTTTTTATTTATTTTATTTATTCATTTATTTATTTTTAATAAAGGGTGTTCCTTAGTAGTCTATACTGACTTTGAACTCATTTCATAGTGGAGGCTGGCCTTGAACTTAGGATCCTCCTGCCTCTGGCTTCCAACTGCTGGGATGCATACTCTCAGTTCTGATATAGAGGCCAGTAGACTGTTTGCTGGAGACTACTGCTCCTGGGCTTGGGACCTAGAAGGGACAGATCACCCTCTTTGCTCCTGCCCTGTCCAGTGCACTGGAGGTCTAACTCTGCCTGGAGTTCAAAGCAGGGTCTGCAGGTGGCCAGAGAGTCAGGGCTGGAGCAGTTCACTTCTTGCATCCTTTTCTTTGCCTGACCTTGGCCCTACTGATGGTTTGTACATTGTTCTCTTTGTGTCTGTCTCTCCTTCTGCCATGGACTCAGCTCACGACAAATATCAGCCCAGGGAGCAACAAGGTATTCAAACCCAACTCAGGCCCCAGCAGAGCCAGACCGTTGGCTGCCTTGACCGCGCTCCTTCTCCTGATGCTGACCTTGGCCTTGTAGGCCCTGGGAACCCAACACAAGATTTCTTTCTACAAGCAACACAGATGAGAACTCCCGCCTGACAAAATGGAAACACCCACAACCACATCCACACCCTTTGCAAAAAAAAAAAAAAAAGTTGTTCCCACCTTGTCTTTGAACTTTCTCCTTCCCGGTTTCTTTTCTGGAGAAGTTTTTCTAAACCAAACAGACAGACAGACAGGCAGCCTGAAGCTCAGAGGTCCCCATAAGGGGCACCTAGTGCCGAGGGAGGACACAAGCTCCGGAAATGCTCTTCACTGTCTCCTGGTGTTTTCCTCTCTGCACCCTTTTGAAGCAAGAGACCAGAAGAGACCCTGCTCCAGAAGGGACTGTGCTGTGCCTGATGCGAACTGGGGACAGGACATTTGCAGCGGTCTCTTGAATCTGGGAATCTGCCTGGGGACTAGCAGAGGACATCGATTAAAGGGGGGGAAGGGTCTAGCTAGACCCCACTAGCCCCTTCCCTTAACCTCAAAGATGGAGATAGTTTGGCCTTCCTCTTTGCCCTTAGGTGGTGTGTGGGCCTCTGCCTGATGTGGGAACCCCCATGGCTGCACTAGGCCCCCATGACTGAAGCACAGAAGAACCGGGGCCACTCCAGTGGGAAGGAAGCTCCTGCAGGAAGGGAGAAGCCTTGGTTAGGCACCAGCTCCAAGAAAGGCTTTCCTCCCTGGTGCCAGAAAATTTGAAGTCAAAGAGAAATGATTGTTGTTTTTTTTTTTTCTTGTGGGTCCATTTGGCGGGTCTCCCTTGGGGAGAGGGGCCGCTGAGTGGGGCAGAGGAGACCTCAGCTGGACGTGTGTCTACAACATTCTGGTGGTCTCCAGGTTCGCCCCTTTTCTCTTTCCTCTGTCATTTCTACTTTCCTCATTTCTGAGACATATGTCCAATGTCTGTACATAAAAGTCTCCTTTCTCAATGTATGTGTGTATCCATACACATATATCCCGTGGTTTTCCTCTTTCCTTTTTTAAAAAAATGAAACTATGGAAATAATCCCCTACAGATGAGCGAAAATGTATTATTGTAAAGTTTATTTTTTTTAATAATGTTGTCTATAATGGGAAGAAAGGCACAGGGGCCCCCTGAGCTCTGGTCCATTTGAGCTGACGGGGCTGTGGCCGGGGATTCCCGATCGCATTCACGCTTAACCAAGCTCCAATAAACGTACTGGGAAGCGAGTCACCTTTTGCCTCAGTCCTGTTTGCTTTTGCTCATACTCTGTTCCATGCATTACCTGGGACTCATGCATGTGTGTGCACTGGTGTGGGTGATGGATGGAGCTCCTGTTGGTCCGAGAGCCATGGCTGTTCTGATTCTGTGGGGTGTCCTTGTCCTCGCTGGCCTCACCTTCAGGTCAGCCTTGATGCCTGTTGCTGTGGGATTGAAGAGAATGGAGGGGAGAGTGGATTGGGGGGGCGGTGGAAGGAGGGACAACTTAGCATCGTGCCTAGGATGTGATTTTGTTTTCAGGAAGCCTGGATGGTCCTGTCCACCTTACATCAAGCAGAGTGATGTGATGGCAGGGATCTGACCCCTTGGGTTTCACTGTAGAGGGAAGGTGACAGAGGCTTTGGATGTTAGGGTTCACAGAAGCAAGCATTTTTTCCCTCCCATCCTTTTTTTCTTACTTCATTTGTTCTCCAGGCCTTACCAGGATACCGGTCTGACCATATTGTCTAAGAACAATTCTCCCTGAGAAGGCTACAGGATGCCTGCTGGCAGTGTGTGTGTGTGTGTGTGTGTGTGTGTGTGTGTGTGTGTGTGTGTATGAGTATGCATGTGAGCATGTCCGTGTGTGTGCATTTGAGCACATGTGGATGTGTGTGCAGGCTTGCATGTACACACAGGATGGCATGGAGATGGGAAGACTGACTCAGGCCTTCAGGCCTGCCTATGATCCCATCTTGTCCCCATAGGGGGAGGGGATGCCATTTTCCAGCCTCATTACTGGGTCTGTTCAGGTGGCTCTTGTTTTTGATGGCACACGTGTTAGCCATATCTGGTGTGTTGTGTGGCTTCAGCCTGAAGGGAGGAGAGTGAGCCAGCCCGATCTTCCAGTCACTTCTGCCTACTGTAGTATTCACTTGGAAGTCTGTTTCTTGCAAACAGCAAAGGCTGAGTAGCTTGCAAAGGGACTTCCCAGGAGGCTATGGGAGAAAGTTGCTTATAGAATCAGTAGGAGGTCCAGAGAGGCAGTGGCAGGACGTATGCGGCATCTGAAGGACATTGGGGCCCTGGCATCGAGAAGGAGGCTGGGAGACAGATGGGCAGAGAAAAGGGAGGGATCAGGAGCAGGCTAGCAGAGAAATTTTCAGTTGCTTTGGGGTTATTTGAGGAATGTGCAGCTTGCACACAGTGTAGGTCCCTGTGTGCGTCCCTCAGTCCGCAAAGTGAGTGACATCGACTTCCTTTGCTACTGGCCCCTGGGCACTCACAATCAGATGCATGCATCTGTCTGCAAGGCTGTCACAACCCCATGTTCTCAGCTCTAGGACTTTGGCAAATGTGAAACCTCACTGCAGTGCCTCTCCTCTTGCTGAGGGAGCATCTGGGCAATGATCTCAGGCCAGAGCCCAGACATCAGCTTTCTGCTGGCTCTTGCTCTGTGGACCTCCTTCAGTACCTCTAGGCCCACTGGAGGATGGAGATCTAGGGAGGCCTGATCTTTGAGGAGAGCCCTTCATGAGCTCAGTGTTCTGGACATCACATGAGTGAGGCTCTGGCTTTTTGATAACCAAGGGATGGTTTCATAGTCAAGCCTCTCTCTCGAGTTGAAACTAGTTACAGAGGCATCATTTTAGTTCCTGGTATTTGTGTGTAAGTTTCCCAGGACAGGGCTCAAGGCTCTTCTTGCTGGCGTTTCCAGTAAATGAGCCTGTCGTGTGATCCTCGGGCCTCTGTCTCCAGCAGACCCTCCTCATGCCAGCTAGCCGCGATGGTCACCTTTTGCCGTCCCTGAATTCCCTCTATGGGACCCCGGCTTCAGCTACCCAGTGCAAGGCCTGCTGATCCCTGGCTCCCAGGGTCCAATTTGATTTTGTGCCAAAGGACCAAATGTGTGTATGTGTGTGTCCTACTTTCTAGCCATGGACTGCCAAGGGGGAGGCCGTATGCCAAGTCCTGTGTGAGGTACAGACTTTCCTATGATCTGAGAAGAGCAAGGCTTCAGAGTTGCCTATTGGCTGCAGAAGTTGTTGCCAGCATTTTCTAATATGTGAAGAGAGTTTAAGTCAGGCAACTCCTGCCAAGTGGGCTAAGGATGCCAGGGGATGTTTATGACATCAGTCACACACTCCATGTTCATGTAGTGAATGCAGTCACAGCCTGTTGCTTGTCCTTAAGAGTTTCAGTACAGGTTGATAGACATCTAAAAATGGGTTACATTTTAAAGAGATAGCCAAAATTATTTGGATAAAGAAGGTGGGTGATATTCTTTGTGATGGATCTAAATGGTAGGAAGGCTGGTTTCGAAGCATTTATAGGAAACCTTGTCATCTTGCTCAACGTGGCTTGAGGGTAGGGCAGCACATTGCTGCCCTCTTCTCAAGTTCTTTAGCTTTGCTTTGTTGAGACAGACCCTCTCACTGAACCCCCAGCTCCCCATCTATTGGCCTGACTGGCTGACCAGTGAGCCCAGTGATCCTCTGGGTCTTCTCCTCTTCATGCTGGGTTTACAGGCATGCATGGCCATACCTGGCTTTTTACATGGGTGCTGGGACTTGAACTCAGGTCCCCATGCTTGTGTGGCAAGTGCTTTTTGCCACTGAGCCATCTCCCCAGCCCCTCAACTTGGAATTTTTAAATGCTCCTGTCTTTTCTGAACACCCAGTCATATTACTTCCTGGTTTATTACTAACATTATAACAAGTAAGTAAACAGGGCTTAGAAATCTTCTCAAAGATAGTTACCACATCCAGGCTGTGAGAGAATCAACCATCAGAGTGTCATTTCCCCTATCCAGTGTTTTTAGTGCAAAGTGTGTGTGTGTGTGTGGGGGGGGGTTGTGTTGGACTCACCGTGGCAGAAAATTGCAGGCAAACATTTTGGAATGGTTGTAATAGGATTACTGAAAACAAAACCCAAACCAATATACGTGTTTAAATATATTCACACCTAGAACTTAACTACTACTCATGTGGCCCTTACCGTGTGCTGGGCACCGTTTTGGAATTATATTAACTCACGGAATTCCCTCTGGGACTCAGACAGCATGGTGCCATGACCCTGATCTACAGACCAGAAAACTGAACCACAGAGAGGTTCCAACATCTCAGTCTCTGCAGAAGTGGGAGTGATAGAAGTCAGATTCAAGTGCAGTGGCCGGCTCCAGGGTCTGTGCTTCAACTGTCCCCCCTCCCCCGCCCAGGTAGCCACCGTGAACTGAACTGCAATCTGGGTGCCCTGCCTGTGCTGGATTGAGGCTGTCCAGGTGGAGGCAGCCACTTCCCTGAGCTAATTGCAGCACCATGTTCTCCCCCTCCAGAATCTTCAGCAAGTTGAAAGTCAAGGGTAACAGATCATCAGCAGATACAGGGCTGAGCACAGCATCACGAGCCTGCAGGATAGTACAGAGGGAGCTCTGTAATTGATTGCATGGAATCAAGGATGTGTGGCCTTGGATGGAGGGAGGAGTGAAGGGGAAAGAGGATGCTGTTCTGTGAGGCCTTTGTGGTGGGCAGGGCAGAATGGGCATTCCACACCCCTACTGCTCTCCTGATGTTGCTGGCATGGATTAATTGCTATTGAAAAATGGCTTTGGTTGAAAGATGGACACTCCAGGAGGGAAACTGACCAGCTGAGGTCATGCTTGCTTTACCTTGGACTATCCTTTCCTACGAGAATCGGGAAGATCCGGTTTCAATTCCTGAGCTGCCACTGACCACTTGGGAGGTCATGTCCAGTGTCCCACATGGTCTCACGTGGAGACAATGATGCCAGTCTTGTTTCATAGGAATGGTGTTAGGATTGCATGAGCATTCTCTGGCCACTCAGTCACATACCATATGCTTCCTCACCGAGGGGCGACTACCCTCAGACCTCCCTGGCTCCCAAGCACCCACTCTGCTGCCTGGCCTCTTCCTTTTGGGGGTTTCCTTGGAGTTTCTTCTCTCTTCTCCTCTCTGCATCCTAGGCAGCTTTCATTGATTCTCTGGGGCCAGCCAGAGTGTGACTGTCCTCATGCCCCTGGTTGGTGCTTGGAATGTTGCTGAGTGAGCTGGGGAGTGGGGAGAGGAAAGAGCAAGTGTCCTTGTATTATTTGTAAATCAGAGTTGATTTGATCTGCCAGTCCCTGGGGACTGGGGCTACAGAACATTCAAATGTCACACACTCTGGAGTCCCTTTGATTGGTGTCCTTCTCCATGCATGAAGACAGAGGATGTACTGCCGAGCAAGTGCACCAGCTCAGAACTGAGAACAGGAAACATCATTTAGGCAGATCTGAGCTGTGAGGAATGTCAGTGCCTATGGGACTGAGACCCCCATGTGGTCCCTTGTTGGGCAAAAGGCTAGAGCAGAGCTCTGGTTTTGCTACCATGGGCTCCCAGGAGATCCCTTCAGGGAGAGGCCTGGGCTCCTGAAACCGACTTCTGGACTTCTCTGTATGCTGTCTGCCAAAGAGGTGAGAGCCTGAAGACATATCAAAATATCAGATATTTGCTTCCTTCTAGGAATCTGGGATATGCTGGAAAGAACCAGGGGATTCAGTTTCAGATTCGGTCATTCATTGGTAGTGACATTGGCTAAGTCATTGAACTTCTCTGAGCCCCAGAAAAGTTGTTTTGGGGACGGGGAGATGGCTTAGAGGTCACATGAGCTTGTTTGCAAAACCTACCTATCTGGGTTCAATCCCCTAGTACCCATATAAAGCAAGATGTGCAAAGTGGTGGTGTGCCCATACTCAATCTCTCTCCCTCTTGCAAATCAGTAAATGAATATATTTTTAAAAAATATTTTATTTATCCATTTTCAAGGAGAGAGAGAGAAAGAGAGACAGAGAGAGAGAGAGAGAGAGAGAGAGAGAGAGAGAGAGAGAGAGAGAGAGAGAGAGAGAGAGAGCACACCAGGGCCACCACCTTGTGGGTCTGGCTATGTGGGTCCTGGGGAATTGAACCCAGGGCCTTAGGCACTGGAGGCAAGTGCCTTAACTGCTGAGCCATCTCTCCAGCCCAGTAAATGAAAATATTTTTAAAATGTTGCTTTAGATCAGGCACAAGTTAACTTTTAGTTTTGGCTCTGAGGATTGAACCTAGGGCCTCATTAATGCTCGATAAGCACTGTACCACTGAGCTACGTTCCCAGCCATCTTTATATATATACATATATTTTTTTATTGTCCATAATGAGTTACATTGTTTAGTGGGCCAGGAGAACCCAGCTGAATACTAGGCTATCCATGGTCCCCAGCCATCTTTTAAATTTTAAAAAATACCGTTTTTTTAAAAAACTTTATTTGGAGACAGGATAGGTTCTCACTTCATTGCCCAGGTTGGACTTGCATAGAAGTCTCCATATGTTGGGTAGGATCTGTATGTAGCCCAGGGCAAGCTTCCAATTAGGGGCTGGAGGGAAGAAGGGTCATGTGCACAGACTGGGCATGTCAGCAGGGTCCTGAGAGCTCCACTCAGTCAACTTTCACTTCCTGGACTCCACCTTCTTGGTTTTTGAATAGAAGAAGGCAGAAGGCCTTGCTTGCTCACCAGGCTTTTTCTGCAATAGGACCCCGTGAGTCTATACCACCAACTGCTTATACATTCACCCATCCAGTGCAAAAAACAACTTACAAGGAGACAACATTCATCTCTCCTTCAGCAAATACTGCCACCCTGCTTGGTTGCTTCATTTTTCCCAGCCCCCCATGTTTCTTATACAGAGCTCTGGATGGATGCCATGGTCTTGTTCATTCTGACAAGTGTACATTTCACTGGCCTGTCCCTCTTCTTTTCAAGATGGCTTATTTAGGGACACTAACCCTGGGTTCATGACTCATCTCAGCTTGGCTTCTCTTTCTCTCTCTCTAGGAGGGCACATCTGAGAATCTATCTTGATCTGGAAAGCAGCCAGCATTAAGAGATCACCGAGTCTCTTGAATGCGGCCCACCCAGGCAGAAATGCCTCTATAGGCAGTTTTACATGACTACCTCGGGGAGCATGACTCAAGGGGTTAAAACTCCTGCAGCCAGAAGGAGGCTTCCAGGAACCCCTCCATTCCCCCAAACCCCCACCTTTCTTTGCTCTGTCCTAGGCCTGCCTAGTGAGATTCCTTCCCTTCCCTCCCTCCCTCCCTCCTGCCATCCTTCCCTCTCTTCTTTCCTCCCTCCCCATAACACACACAGGAGGTTGACAATCAAAGATAAAGTGTCTGCTTTCACCCCGTTCCTCCTGGAAACCTGTACCCAGCATGGTTGGCCAAACAAATCTTGTGGGATGACACCTGCTGGCTCGGCTCATCCTTCACTTTTATCCTCAGCGGAAGATGAAAGGGCTTTTTGAGGAGCTCCAGCAACCTGAAATTACTCTTAATTCTCATTTTTTTTTGTTAGAAAGCTGGCTGGATGTGAACCCACTGTGATTAGGGGTCAGCATACAACGCTGCTTTCTGGGAAGTGTCTTTATGGCATTTTAGGTGCTTCTCTCCCATTGGAAGAGATTTGACCTTGCTGACAACTTGAAGTGGACCAGGGATACTGTTGTTCCATGACAGTGATGTCACTTTGCTTAGCATCTCAAGCTTTCAATTTTGCTTCTTACTGTGCAGTCTCAGGGCAGAGAGCCCTGGCATCCTGAAGAGGGGTTGTGTAGGCAGCCTTCATTGTTGGGTGGATAGGAGGCACTCTTTGCAAGTAGGAGTTTGAAAATGAGATGACCCTGAGTTTCATGCTTCTTTTGCCTTCAGATGGCAAGATGGAGAAGGTTTCATCTCTCAGGATCTTAGAGATGTACCTTGCCCCACTGATAGTAGGCCTGGTCTCCTTCAGATGCCTCCTTGAGACAGACAGTTCAGCTTAGGCTCAGGTCCTGGCCTCTCACATGGACTCAGGTATTCATGACTTCAGACTTTGACAGTGGCAGGACTTAAGGGCGTCCCATCTCCTCTGCATGTGACACGATAGATTGGTTTCTGGCAGCAAGATGGGTGGTCACAGGGAGCCCATTGAACAGAACTATTCCCCAGAGGGCTCTCAGGGTCACTTTTGTCTTCTGCAAGATGTCTGACTTCTATGCTTTGGGAGCTACTACCCCAGGCACCGCTCCCTTTGCTCCTGTCTTTATTCACTCTTGCCCAGCTAGGATAGGCCCAGGATGAGACTTAGACCATGGGCACAGGACTATGGGTGTGCTGTGCACATGGGGATTGGGTCACCTCTCTTTGCTGGGTCTTGTTAAAAATTCAGCTAAGCACAGACTTGGAAATCAATCATCCTCTCCCTGAAATTCTCTCTTCCATCCTTCTCTTTCAAAACCTTCTCTGCTTGGCTGGCTTTCTGCCTTCCACCTTCTGCTGTAGGTGTGGTGCTCAGCATTCTTAGGCCTTGGAGAGGGCACCTTGTCCTCCAAGTCTCTGCTTCAGGACCAATTTACTCTGCCTCTTGGCTGCCTGGGGGAGATCATCCACCCAGACAGAGCTTCCCTCTGGCTCCAACCCGGGATTTCGCCTCCTGCCCATTGTTCAGTTCAGCACCTCATGGGGAACCGAGTGAGCAGAATCATACCAGGCACACATCAGCGTGTTAGGCAGCTCACTCCACCCACGTGATTTGTCCAAGGATTGCTATATTTTCCCCCAGTATTTAGCCTCTTCAAATTTCACTAAGCATTCTTTCTTGCACCTGTGCATCAATCTGGGGCAAAACTTCCCAGATTTAACTTGAATTAATTGGGAAGTTTTAAGGAAGGCTCGTTTAAATGAATAAAAATATCTGAATTATGCAATTTCACTTAAACAAAGAAATGTAGCATAATCTCTGAAGCGAGACCCAGCCCTCACATTGGCCTGTGAGGCTCTCTGAGGTCTGGCCCTTGTGACCTTTCTGACCTCTTCTCCAGCTGTCTCCCCTGTCCACTCTGCTCCAGACATGGCGGCCTTGCCTGTTCCCTCACATCCCCGAGGACACTCACCTCCTGGCCTTTGTAGTGGCTTTGCCATCTGTCTCTGCTGCTCTTTTCTTCATCAGCCCCCTGACTTCCTGTAGGTCCCTACTCATTGCCTGGTAACTTAAGAGATCTTTTCTGTCCAGAACAACCCTCTTGCTTCCTGTTTTAGGACTTCCTAATACTTTTCCAAAGCAACAATCACCTTCTGACTATAGACCACACAAGAATATATAGACCATGCACACACATATGTGTGCTCATGTGCAGTCACGTGTTACATAACCATAGGGGTGTGTTCTGAGACTCATATTGTGAGGTAATTTCCTTGTTGTGTGAATTTCACAGAGTGTGTACACCAACCTTATGTGGTCCAGGTTACTCATCCAGGACTCTTGAGGCAATCATATTTCTGCTAAGTCTGAGCTGTAGTCTACTTGTTTACAAGGTTATACCCTAAAATAATGATTATAAGTATAACCAATGCATAAGCCAGTGGCTTAGCTGTTTATTATCAAGCAGTATACACTATACATAACTGGATGTGTTCTATTTTTCTGCGACTGTCAGTCCAGTTGCTTTTGTGTGTGTGAACGTGTATGCGTGTGTGTGTGTGTGTGTGTGTGTGTGTGTGTGTGTGTGAACTAGAGCTGTGTCCTGCCTGTGGAGTCTAGAGATTGACATCAGGTGTCTTCCTCTCTCTCCTCATTGAGTCAGGTTCTCTCACTTGAACCCAGAGCTTGTTAGCTTACCTAGTCCAGCTAGCCAGCTTGCCCTGGTGATGCTCAGTCCTTGCTTTTGGAACATTGGCATTATAGGCAGGCATCCATGCCCACTCGGCATTTGTGTGGCTACTGGGGATCCAAACTCTAGTCTTCATGCTGGGTAGTAAGTGCATTAGGGACTGAGCCACACCTACTACTTAACAAGCCAATTACAATAAAAATGAAAAAAATTGACAATTGTCATATACATAATGTATTTTGATCATATTTCCCTCTGTTACTTTCTCTTCTCTCCAATCCACTTTCCATTGAACCCCCTTTTTCCCTAAGCATTCCCTCTTCTTTGATGCCCTTCCCTCCTCTTCTACCATCCATGATGGGATGTTGATGGGCCACGACCGCACTGCCTGCTTCCTGTTTAGAAGACGGCATTCCAAAGAACCACTCCCCATCCTCTTACATTCTTTCTATCCCTCTTCTGCGATGGCTTCTGACCCTTGGAGAGGGCGAATAGACATCTCCTTGAGTCACTTATTTTCAGCACTTTGTTTTGAAAAGAAGCTTCACTGACAAACGCTGAGAGCAGCACTCATCTGTGGGCCTAAGCGTAAATATTTAGAGGTAGATCTGATGGGCACAGCGTACCCATTTCGCCAAGCAATAGTAATCGTTCCCCCTGGAAGGCCTATGACCCTCCCAGCTCTGGGCTTTTGACTAGGTTTTCAGTACAGACAAACATTTTCCCTTTCATGGAGCAGGCCTCAAATCCCCTCAGCGAGCAGTTGGTTCCCCCCAGAGCAGTCACACTACAATAATAATAATATTATTTTTTACTATTATTATTTACTTTAGCATTGCCACAAACGTCTGAACAATGCGATGCCCTATGGTATTATGACAGCTAGGACATTTCTAGGAAGCAGGTCTTTTTCAGCTTCCTTATATGTCCTATATGCAATCCATGACTGACTGAGGCACCATTGTGTGTGGCACATGTCTGCTGTGTGTGTGTGTAGGGGGGTGTCGACCTCCTCCCCTAGAATATAAGCTCCAGGAGGGCAGGATCTGCACCATGCATTCTTTTTCCAGCTCTCTTCTGAGCTTCCAGAACAGGGCCTGGCAGAGAAACTCCAGCTAATGTGTATTAAAATAGGTGTAGGTGCCAGTGAGCTCCAGGCGAGGGTTCAGGAGGGTTCAGGTAGTCCTTTGGGAAGATCAGAGATTCTGAATGAGCATACTAAAGCAGAAGCCCAGAGGCTGGAGATCTTTGTACTTTTAATTCCTCACTGTTGAAACCGGTCTGAAGCCTACACCTCACCCAGCCCACACAGCTGGACTTTAACATCAGGGATAAAATAGATCCTTAGATTCACTCTGGAAAATGGCTTCTCCTCTTAGGTAGTTACGCACATCCCCTCAGTCACACATATCATGATCAGCAGACTCTTCTCGTGCGCAGAGCAGGAGAGGCTTTCAGTCCAACTAACAAAGCCCCATCGATTTTAGACCCACATGATTGGAATGAGGTGTTGACAAGACCCTCCCCTGAGGGAATTCTTGGATAGCTCATCTGCTCGGTTCTGGGGTACTGAGACCTTCTTACCATGGAGTTCTCAGCTACTCCATTTCCTTATCCTGATCTGACCTCGTCCCAGCCTCCTATTAAAGAGAACAAAACAGGGCCTAGAGAGATGGCTCAGTAGGTTGAGTACTTGCTGCAAGAGCATGAAGACCTGGGTTTAGATCCTCTGCACTCACATAAAATGTCAGGCATCCTGTTGTGTCCTTGTAATACCAGCACGGGGAGGCAGAGAGAGGAGGATCCTAGGTTAGCAGTTTAGCTAATGTAGCCAAATGAGTGACCTCTAGGTTCCGTGAGAGACCTTGTCTTAAAGTTTAAGGTGGGGAGTGATTGAGGAAGACACTCTAAGTGAACCACCTACGCACACGGGCATGTGCAGCCGCATGCACACACACACACAGGTGCACCCACATACATTTGGATATGTATATATGTATACCACATACACATGCATATGCAAAACAAAACAAAGCATGATGTACCTGCTCCAATGCACATCTGCCAGGGCTTTCTGAATTTGTACTGGAAGTGTACATTTGCTCTTCATTGAGGCTGCTTGACTTGGCAAATACATGAGGAGTTAGAGAGAGAAAATCTACCCGGTGCTACACCTGGACCTGGAAGGGTTAAGTTAAGCCCTGGTGATTTAGCAAGGAGGGGAGCAGGTGGGTTTTATTTACTAAGATGCAGCTAATGATAATAGAAGGGGAACATCAAGTCTTGCTTGTTCAGGTATGTGATTGAGAAAGGCCATCAGCAGAGAGACGAGGAACTTGCTAGAAATCACCAGGCCATTATAACGGAGATCAACAGCTGCCTCACGAAATGGAAAGGAAATAGACACCATCTCAGGAGGACGATCAAATTGAAAGATTCCAACGTGCCTGGTGAGCAAACACAACCCTCATAAAAAGCCTCCTTGGGTGAATAGCCTCCTTATGAAAATGATGTCCCAGGACCATCTCAGGATGTTAGGGGACATCATTCTGGAACTAAAGATCAAGGGTCACAGGTGAAGGGGAAAGACACACTAGCCGAAGGAAATTTCAGGATTCTCTCCACCTTCTAAAAGGAGAAGGGAGGAGGTAGGAACAGTGAGCCCCAGGCTAAAATTATCTGAATCCACCAATAGGTGTTTAAAAATGCTTCGCAAAAGTAAGATCCTCAATGGGATGGAGGTGGGGCAGGGGGCCAGAATACAATCAAATCAGAGTGTGTTCATGTGTTAAAGTTCTCAATAAAAAATGCTCAGTGTATTAGTGAGGCTGCGCTGTCCCCACCTTGGAAGTGGACTCTACAGGCATTGCACAGGGCACTGTTGCTTATGAGGCCAGCTCAGAGCCAGGCATGATGGCGCACGTCTATAACCCCAGCACTTGGGTGATCATAGTGAGTTCCAGAAAGCCCGAGTTCCAGAGTAAACTCCAAGTCAGCCTAGGCTAGGATGAGACCCTGACTAACCATCCCTTTCAAAAAACAACCTCCCCCTTAAAACAACAGCAACAACAGCAAAAGGCCAGTTCAGCAGGTTGAGGGGCCACAGGTTTTTTCTGTTTCCTGTGCACTGTGCAGTGAGGGGACAGTAATGACAGGGTATGTCTGTCCCAGTGGGAATGATATACACACAGGCAGAAGTTTCTTAATGTCAAAACATAGAGGATGGGTGGAACTGTTTACTCCTTTAGAATTCCCTGAACCAAACAAAATTCAAGTTCCTACCTGGAAAGCTGATTGAATAACCTATCAAAGAGAAGAGGGTTGGAAAATGACCAGATTGTAGAACCCAGCCTGTTCTACCTGGCCTTGTCTCAACCCAGCAGCTTATGGTCTGAGGTGACCACGGGGGCACCTGGCACACAGCCTGGCAGAGGGTTGGAGGAAGCCACTCTGCATATGGGCACTGCTGCCTGTGTGTCTGGCTTCCTGTCTCAGCTGCTGACCCCGCCAGTCCAGGCCATCTCCTTGCAGGATAGCTTTCTTTGAAATTAGTGGGAAATTTTTGCTAAGCCTCTTAGTGGGGTTGAAACAATGTCCATAAATACTTGCACATGAAATCAAAGAGAGTGGGTAGAAAGAGACATCCTCAGAGGTGGTGGGGTGGAGCAGGGATGCCCTTGCAGCCTTTCTTTCCTCTGACAGACACTACTTCATAATTAAGCATGGATAGGGGGCTGGAGTGATGGCTTAGAGGTTAAGGCTCCTGCCTGCAGAGCCTGACGACCAGGATTCGATTCCCCAGTGCCAAAATAAGCCAGATGCACAGAGGCACATGTCTGGTGTCCGTTTGTAGCGACTGGAAGACTTGGCACACCTGCTCCTCTCTCTCTCTCTCTCTCTCTCTCTCTCTCTCTCTCTCTCATCTATCTCTGCTTGCAAATAAATCAATAAAATATTTAAAAAACATGGATAGGATCCTGGCTATTACCTCTTTTCAAATGGGGCCCAGGATGTACCAACCCTCTGGGGAATTTTGGATATGGCTTTCAGAACTGTGTGGAAGTGGCTATGTTCTTTAGGTGACAACAGGCAAAAGTCTTGGCATGTGTGCCAGGAACGAGGAGAGGGTCAGGCTGGCACCTTTCCATGGAGAAGTAGCCACTCATGGGGAGTCCCAGGAGCTCCTGCTTCTCTGGGATGGATAAGTTCACCTGAGGAAGGAAAGGTAAACAAAGCCCAGAAAAGCAAGACTGTGGGCTCTGTTCTGGTCTAGGTTACTCATTTGGTTGCCTCAGTTTCCCCTTTTGTGAAACAGATGGTTTGGAACAAACGGCTTCAGGAAACAATGCTTGTGGAGAGCTGTGAGAGGCCAGCTTACAAAGATGGGCCATCTCAACACGGAGCCTCTTAATGCTGAGTCTTCAGTGACCTCTGGCCTTCAAGTCTCAATTTGCCACAAGTCAAGGGGGTTGAGTGACACTGACTTTGACTAGTTGGGATATAAAATGAGTGAATGGGCATGAAGTGCCTGGTGTGCAGGCCCGGGCACACAGTAGGTTCACAAAAACACAAGTTCCCTTCTGTGTTCCTTCATCATTTATGTCTTCATTGTCTGTTCCATGCTTTTCTGCTTTTATGGTTGAATCCAGCTTGACCACTGGGAGCCAAGTAAGGCTTGAATTAGCTGACTTCTTCTATCAATGTGCTGGTTCAGACGCTCCTGCCCCTCCTTTTGTCTCTATTGGGAGTTTCTATAAGTCATAGCTGCTTCATAAACGGTTGTGCTGTCTGAAAACCCACACTGGAAGACACTGTCTGGTATTCATGACACCCCTTACATTCTGCTATGTGTGATGGTAATGCTTCTCACATCCTAGATGCTTCAAAACCGAGGAGCAGATACTTTTCCCCCATGCTTTTTTTTAAATATATATTTTTATTTATTCATTTTCAAGCAGAGAGATACAGAGAGAGAGAGAAAGAGAGAGAGAGAGCACCAGGGCCACCACCTTGTGGGTCTGGCATATGTGGGTACTGGGGAATTGAACCCCGGGCCTTAGGCACTGGAGGCAAGTGCCTTAACCACTGAGCCATTTCACCAGCCCTCCCCCTGTGCTTTGATGCCAGGAAACTCAGTAATATTTTGTGCTGCAGAATTACCGTGTTCCACCCCATCTCCCTTCCTCCACCATGGAGGTTTGAATGTGAAATGTCCCCATAGTCTCATGTGTTTTCAATACTTGGTCCCCAGCAGGTGGCAATTTGAGAAACTTGTAGAGCCTTTGGGATCGGAGCCTTGCTGGAGATGGTGTGCTCTGAGGCCTAATAGTACTGCCCGCTGGATGTTGAGAGTTTTCTCCTTCTTGTTGCTGATATCCGGGGATGGGAGCCAGCTGCCTGCTCCTGCCATGATTCCTCTTAAAACTGCAAGCCTGCATAAACCATGAACTCCTATGAACTACTTTTGCTCAGGTGTTTTGTTCCCATAACAAGAAGGTAACTGCTACATCCATCCTTCCAGACCACCTACCTCCTCTGATTCCCTGGGACAAGGGATAGGACACTTGGGAGGCCCTGGGTGATTGTTTCTTTGCCTTTTCAACAATGCAGTATGCACACACATATATACACAGGCACACCTCCCGTTCCTTGAGGCTGGAGTGTGTATCTTTCAGCTCACGAAACAGCATAAAATACTTGGTTTCTGAAATTTATGACCTGCTTCAGTAATGCTTGTTAAACTTTGAGATGAATGAATAAACAGATGGGTAAAGAATGAGCTTAGGTTAAGTTTGTGTGCAATTCTCCTTCCCTTTCTCCTCTGTGGGTGTCTTTTCCTTTCACAGTGTGTGTATGTGTGTGCCCGTGTACACACACTGTGGTAGCACTTGCTTGTAACCCCAGCACTCAGGAGACTGAGGCAGGAGGATCTAGAAGCTAGTCTGGGCAACCTAGCTAGCTACAAGTGCATACCTTTTATTATAAACACATCTTTAAAGGTTTTTGGAATTATGTGGGTATGATGGCTAGTCTTGTTAACTTGATTGATTTAGAATCACCCAGGAAACATACCTCTAGGCATGTCTTTGAGGATGTTTATAGAGAGATTAGCTGAGGAGGGAAGATCATCCTTAACATGGATGGTACTACTCCATGAGCTTGGGTTCTTGACTGATAAAATGGAGAAAGTGAATGGAGTACCTCTTCTGCTTCCTGACTGTGGATGCACTTAACCTGACCAGCCAACTCACATTCCTGCCACCATGCCTTCCGATCATGGTGAACTGTTACCTTCAAACTGGGAACCAAAATAAACCCTTCTTTAAGTTTCTTTTGTCAGTTATTTTGTCTCAGCAACAAGAAGAGTAACTAATACAATGGGCGTGTAAGTCTACACAGAAGTAAAGAACTACACATATCTTCCACAAACCTTCTTCACAACCTCCAGTCAGTGAGTAGCTGGGGCTCAAGAATGGAGACTTTGGAATAGACAGGACATACATCTTTGTCTTGTTCTCTCACTTAATATCTGTGGAAACCTGGGAGACTCCTTCTCCTCTCTGCCCTTCAGAGGTCCTATCATAACGTGGTGGTAATGAGGTTAGAGAGATTGTTTAGCATCCAAGTGTGCTTCCTATACAAGCATGAAGGCCCGAGGGGTCCCCAAACCACCAGAGTTCAAATCTCCAGATCCCATGTAAACAACTAGGTGTGTCCAGTCCTTCAAAGGACAGAAAAGAGACCAGGGAATCGCCCTGGCTTGTGAAAAAACACCAAGTTCCAGTGTCAGTAAGAGACTCCAGTTCAAATAAATAAGCAACAGTGGTGTCTTCAGCACTAGGACATCTCTATCACAACCTCTAGGGTTCAAAGACCACTGTGGGAGAGGTGGTGCCAAGAATGTCAGAGCCAAAGGAAGGGAAGGGATGCTTTGCAACACTCTCTTCTAGACACCAAGTGGCCATTATCTTCATGACCTCACAGTGACAGACACTACCTACACAAGAGCTGCATAACATGAGGGCAAAAGTGATGACATCAAAATAGAAGAAGGGCTGGTTGTAAAGAAGGGGTTCAATGGAGGGGGAGTGACAAGGGGGGGACAAGGTGGGTGGTGGGAGGAGATTATGACCAGGATACATTGCGTATATAAATGGAGGTTGCAATAAAACGTTTAAACTTAAGGATGGCCGAGACATCGCCCCCCCCCTCAGCAACAGTGCACAAAGGGGAAAGAATAAAAGAAAACCTGGTTACCTCTGGTGCAGTTCATACCCCCTAACCTATGGACAGATCCAGTATGTGCACCGAGGAAGGACCCCAGTGGGTAAGGGACAGAGAGGACAGGAATGGGGACACGGTCACAAGATTTGCTCATACAATGTATATACTTATTCATAATAAAGATATGAATTTTAAAAATTAAGGACAAAAATGGGTAGAAGGGCAATGGAATTAGACTCTAGCCACCCCAGGTGAGTGCCCCTCCCCCCAGCTTCAGGTGAGCACATGGGGCTCTGCAAGATTACATAGACAGGCATACACCACACCAACCACATCCCCACAAACCACATTGCATGAACACACAAGCAAGCAAAAAGGAAAAGTGGTGGGCATATTATTTCCCCAAGGTAGGAGATGATTCAAAACAGGTGAGCAAAGTGGGGGACAGAGTGCCTGGCCCCCACACAGTAAGTGCTCAGCAAGTCAGTAATGGCGACAGAAAGTCCCTGTCAAAGAGGGATGCTGAGAGTCCTGGGGAGTTCTGGCACTCTGATGTAAACGTAAGCTCCTTCTGACCAAGTTGCTTCTCATATGCGACCTTGACCATCAGTGCTGGGTACATTGGATTTCAGGTTCCAGAATAGATTCTGGATGCCACTGCAGAAATGGTGTAGGCGAGCAGTCTGCCTCACATGCTTGAAGCACAGAGCTGTGATGGTCTGACCTTGACTCCCCATTTTACAGAAGAAATTGGTGGTCTCGGTAGGTACTGAGGTGACATAGTTAGCCTGAAACCCAGGTCCCTGGCCTCAGGCAAGAACACTTCCCTTCCTTTGTGCTGCTTTGTGACCATCAGCAGGGACACACACGGGACACATGAAGTCTGGACCAGCAAACTAGCCCTCACAGCAAGGGGCTTCTGGGTGCCATCCGGTGGGTGCAAAGGTGATGATAATGAATGCCAAGCCAGGTCAGTGGGGTTCACACTGCAGAACCGTGTGCGGGTGTGGAGCTCTCTGCCTTCGAAGTGCTTGCTTTCTTTCCTGGCCACGATCTCATCCCGCCCTCATAGGGACCATGTAAGCTAACTGGGCAGGTGTCTACAGCTGGATTGTATGGGAGAAGCTTTAGGGCCAGAGAGGTTAAATGATAGGAAAAAGCTATTAGTGGTGTATTTGGGAGAGGAGCAGCAGCCTGGGGCCTGGTGGGTGCTCTCTGCCCTGTGTCTGTGGGACTTTTGTGAGGGACTATATGAAGCAAGTGCCACCATCTCTGATACCTGCTCTGAAGAAGGTCAGTGCCTGACCTCAGCTAGTCGAGCCCACAGGAGCTGAGAGAACCTTGATTTCTAGTGAGGGCTCCTTTGCCCTTGGTTGACATGGTTTGATGGCTCCAGGGGAAGACTGGGGGCCAACTTTGAAGGCTCTGGTTTATTTCCAAGGCTGGGTTCAAAGTCAAAGGCTCCAGCAGGCAGCATTACAGAAGCAGCATTAATGACACAGTGGTGAGGAGAGGGTGTGTGCAGCCTCCAAAGCTCAAGCAGGTTCACACATGGCTCTCCCTTCTGAGCATGCCCTGGACACACACACTGATAGCATTTATCAACTTTCCAAATGTGAATCGTAGTATAAAATTAAGCCCACACTCAAGGGCTTTTAAAAGATAGCCTATTTATTCAGCTGCTCTTTATGAAGCCCTCACCAATTTATTATCCAGGCAATAACTCACTCCATGTGCTGAGAGCTGGTCACTCAGCCTTAGCTAAGAGGAACCTGTCTCTCATGGCCGACATGTTGTGTCTGGACCCACACAACAAAGGGGAGATGCTCCAGAGTCAAGGAGTAGGAAGGTGAACCGTGTGTTGGGGGTGACCTTTCTGCCACCCTTCCTTCCACTTTGATGGCTAGTCTCCTTCTGATCTTTTGGGAATCTCTGTTGGCCCAGAGCCTGAGATATAAGGAAATGTTTATTTTTTCAGAGGCTTTTATCCAGAGCCTATGATGGCCTGACTTCTGGAGAGCTCAAAGCAAAACTTCCTGGGGCTGGAGGAGGGCTCAGCAGATGAGAGCTGGGCACACAAGGTGTGTGTGTGTGTGTGTGTGTGTGTGTGTGTGTGTGTGTGTGTGTGTGTGGTGGAAGACACCAGAGAATCACTAGGACTATCTGGTCAGCCAGTCTGACAGAAAAGGGCAGATCCAGGCTCAGTGAGTGACTTCGTCTCAAGGAATCACAATGGAAAGAGAAATAGAGGGTGGATATGGGGCATGCATGTTTGTATACACATCATACATATTCCACCGCCCCCCCAAACTAAACTAAACAAAAATCCACCTTTAAAAATATGTAATAGAAGCCAGCATGATGTCTTTAATTCCAGCACTTGGGAGATGAAGGCAGGAGAATCAGGAGTTCAAGGCCAGCTTTGGGTTACATAGTCAATTTAAAGCCAGTCTGCACTCTGTAAGACCCTGTCTCAAAAGAAAATAAAAATAAAAATAAACAAAACAAATGAAAAAATACCAAAGGAGGCTGGATATGGTGGCACATACCTCTAATCTCAGTACTCTGGAATCTGAGGCAGGAGAATCACAAATTTGAAGCCAGCCTGGGCTACATAACAAGATCCAGGAAAGCTTGGAATTTTCCTCCTGGTATTTGGGAGACTTACCCATAAACCTTCCATCTAGCTTTTCCCCTGCACATTTCTGGGGAATGAAGCAGCTTAGGAAAGACCCCCAAATCCTGGGCTGTTTCCTCCCCACCCCCACTCAGGTTGGCAGGCTGTCATCTGAAGCATTTAAATTTTATCTGGTCCAAGGAGCAACATTTTTTGCCTGATACTGGGGCTAATGCAAGCAGTTCTGCAGCAGTCTCTTTCCAGACAACGCTCGGGGCCTGAGGGGCTGTTTCTTCCACTTCTGCTGGGGAGCATTTGTGCTAATTATTTGCTGCCTCAATTACATAACCAGGCTTTTGTCAGCTGTTTCCAGTGGGACCTTCTGTGAAGTTGGGGTTTACTGCTCAGCAAGCATTTCTGATGAATGCCAAGGGAAAGTTCTGGGTGCCGTGACTGTGCTTACACCCTGCAGGGCTCTGGGGGCTGCTGAGAGCTCACCCACACCCCAGAACCTTTGTGGTGTCCTCAGACACTCTGTGACAGGCGGCTGCTTGTAAGGAAGCCTTCTGAGTCATCGGCAGAGACAGAGCTCTCTCTGCACATCTGGCTCTGGCCACAGCTGGAGAGATGATTTATTGGAAAGGGATAGAGTACCTCAGAAAGGGCTCTTCTTGTAGGAAGTGTTCCTGACACCTGAGCCCAGATGAGGATCTTTTTTGTTAAATGTAATGCTCAAGCTTGAAACCCCATTAACTAAAATCTCATTAGTGGCAATGATAGCAGCTACTGTTAATTGAATGCTTTTCAGGCACCAGATACTGGGCCAGGCATTTAACACGTGTTATCTTATTTAATCCTATTAACAATGCTCCGAGGGAGTGTTTTTCTTCTTCGCATTCCATGAGCATGGAAACTGAGGCTGAGAAGGGTTTAATACTGTTGGTTGACTTTTCCTGGGGTGACATGAACAAATATCTAATCATCCCAGATAGGACACTAGGGATGGACCATCGAAATGACCCCACCGAATCTAGCTTGAGGTACTTACAGAAGCATGGAAATTTATGGACAACTATATCACCCAAAGGGAGTTTCAGCTTCCAGCAATTATATATCCTTTGCTTCTCTCTCCCTTTCTTTGATGCCATGTTAAAGGGCCCTGTCATAGTTTGATCCAGGTGTCCCCACAAAGAAATGAATGTGTTCTGATAGCTCGATCCTCAGCTGATGGCAGTTTGAGTTTTACAACCTCGATGAAGCTGTGTTGTTGGGGGTGGGCTTATGGGGTTATAAGCCAGCTTCCCCTTGCTAGTATTTAGCACACCTTCCTGCCGCTGTTTGCAGTGCTGTGGAAGAGGTGATGTCTAGCCCTCTGCTCATGCCATCGTTTTCCCTGCCAGAATGGAGTCCCCCCCCCCCCCCCCGGGTACGTAAGCCAAATAAACCCATTCCTCTACAAGCTGCTTTTGTTTGGGTTCTTTCTGAGCAGCAACTAGAAAGCTGACCACAACAGGCCCAATCTTTCAAACATCTCACGTGGGGTGATCACAACTGCTCTGATTTCAATATGGTGATGGTTATGACATGCCAGAGATCAGAGTTCCACAACACATACTTTGTCTAAGATCACTTAATTGTAGTAAGTGTATGTGTTGGTGGTCAAGGGCAAAAATTAGTAAGTACCCAGGGATTCTTGTTCATTGATTTGATCCCTTGTTTATTCTTACAAACATATACTAAGTGTATCAGGTACTTTCTCATTACTGGAACAAAATACCCAATGAATAGCAGCTTAAGAAGAAAAGGGTTTATTTTTGGCTTACTGTCTCTAGGGGGTGTCCATCATGGCAGGAAAACCATGAGGGGAGCAGGAAGTTTCTCTTCCTCTTCATATCAGCAAGGAGGAAGTAGAAGAGATAAATGCTGCCTACTCAGCTGGCTCTCTCATTTTTATATGGTCCAGAACCCTCAGATCATGGAATGTCATCACCCATAGTCCCACCTTAATTAATCTAATCTAGAAAATCCCTAACGGAGACATGCCATGAGATGTGTGTCACTGGTGATGCTAAGTCCTGTCAAGTTGACAACCATAGACACCAACGACTTCCAACACAACTTAAAGTAGAAGCACAGAGACTCTTAAGGTCACAACAAAAGCAATGAAACAGACTTAAAACTCACCACCCGTGACTCAGGGAACTGAGTGGAAGAGGGGGTGAAAATATTGTAAGAGCCATGGAGGGGGAGATTACCCAGAGACATTACCCCCCTCAGCTACAATTCATAAAGGGGGCCAACCTTGTTGCCTCCTGTGCTATCTGTAACCCCTTGCCACATGGATTGATCCAGTGTGCCCACCGAGGAGGATACTCAGTGGATTGGGGACAGGGTGGAGAGAAATAGGGAATATTTACTCAATCAATGTATCTAATTTTGGGCAATAGAGCTAAAATAAAAAAGATTAACTTTCATAATGGGTTTCTTCTATGAGTCCATCCCTGGAACACAAATGAAGCCTTGGTTCTAGAGAAGCTCAGTGTGTCATGGAGGAGGGAGGGCTTCTTTGATGCATGCAATGTGGATATAGATCTAAGCCAAGAGATGAACAGAGCATATAGCATGAGTGTCTCCAAGAAGGTGGTACAATAGGGTTTCTTGGAGAGACGGCCAATAGGCTGCTTATGTAAAATGAAGTTTATGATAAGTAATTAATTTATGTGATTATGGAGAGGCTTTGTAGTCTGCCATCTGCTAGCTGGACAACCAGAAAAGCTAGTGATGGAAATCCTAGTCCAAGTCCAAAGGCCTGAGAACCGGGAGCATTGATAGTATACACCTCAGCTCATGGGCAGGAATGGCTCCAGGCATCCAGTAGAGAGAGTGCATTCAACTTTCTTCTACCTCTCTATTCTCTGAGGGTTCTCAATGGCTTGGATGATGCCCACCTACACTGGAGATGGCATATTTCCTTTAGTCAGTCTACTGGTATAAAATGCTAAATACCCTTGCAGACACAAAAATAACATTTAACTAAATATCAGGGTGACCCCTAGCCCAGTCCAGCTAGGACACAAAAGCTATTGTGATGGTTGAGTATCAGTGACTTTTGATACAAAGAAAGGCTTGGGTGACTTCTTGAGTTTGATCTCTGAGGTTGAGAGAAACAAGTAGGAGATCCCAGATGGGTGGCACTCTGGAAGCAGGAGCTGGTACAAGTCACGTGTAAATGCCAGAGAAGAGAGAATGACAGCTGCCCTGGGCATCTGTCAGGGGGAAGGTCCTGGTGGATCGACAGGGCAAGGAGAAATTTGTCTCATGAGCCTCTGTGCTGTGAAAGGCTGTCTCTTTAGTCCATAAATGCTTCTCTCTGTAACTTTAAAAACTCAAAACCCATTTTTTTCAATTGAAAAATTATTGGGAATTTTAATATATGAACATGTTGCAAATTAGTTGTATTTCTATCTTATTTTCCTCTATGTCTACTCTCCCCTAAACCCCATTCCTCTGAGGACCCTCTTCTTTGGTGGAGTGTCAGTAGTCACAGTGGACTTGTGGTTATACCGGTCAGTTCCTGTGGTGAGGATGATGTCAAAGCCCATTTTGATATCATGGTTCTTTAAATATCAGTGTTACATGGTTCCACCCTCTGAGTTATGGTCTCCCAAATTTGTTGACATATATTAACATCTGGCCCTCCAACTGATGGTTTTGTAAGGTGGGGGCCTTCTAGAGGTGATTAGTTCATGGAGGCTGAGATTAATACTTTTTTTTTGCATGTGTGTGTATGCGTTCACGTGGGTGCATACATATGTGGACAACAGAGGTCAACATCATGTGTCTTCCTCTTTTCTCTCCTCCTTATTTATTGAGACAGGGTCTCTCATTGAACCCAAAGCTCACTGATTTGACCGCTAGCCAGCAAGCTTGTCCCTTGGATCTTCTTGTCTCTGCCTCCCAAGCTGTGGGATTACTGACATATACCCCAATATTTATGTGAGTGCTGGGGATCTGAACTCAGGTCCTCACGCTTTTGCGGTAAGCGCTTTATTGACTGAGCCATCTTCCCAGCCCAGAGATTAGTGCTCTCAAACATCTGGTTAGGGGACCTGCTTGTTTCTCTTGTGAAAGAAATTACTGTTATAAACTTCAGGCTTCCACCATATCTGCCAGCTTCTTGACCTTGGGCTTTCTATCCTCTAACAATAAACAATACATTTGTGGTTTTGTTTAGTTGCCTTGTCTGTGGGATCCTCTTATAGTAGTTAAATGGATAAAGTCTTAGTCTATCTTCTATTGATGTAACAGAATACTACACACTGGGAAAATTACAAGCAACAGATGTTTGGCTTACAGATTCTCTTTGCTCCCATAACTAGGGAAAGTGTTTTAAATTTTCTGTTGAAAAATAAGCATACAATATATGTAAGAAATACCCGAAGATAAATAAGAGACAAGAGCCCCATGCGGAGGCTAGTTCTGCTAGACAGTCTGAAAACACTACGCAGCCTCAGTCCTTCAGGCCATGGGACCCACCAGCAGGACCAAGATCTATCCGGACGATATGTAAGAAAGCTGTACGTGATACGGATGGCATCTTAAATCAATGTGGTGGATGTGGACTTTTAAATAAAGGATATATATTGGGACAAGAGAGAAACTACTTTAGGAAAAAAGATAAATTTGGCTCCGTACTTTGCCCCCTGTATTGAGAAAATGTTCACATGTAGCCACGATCTAAGAGTTAATAACAAACAATATGCAAGTAATATGAGGAAACATGGGATGTCGGATGGAGGAGTAGAGATAGAGGGGACTCAAGGCAACATGTTTAAAGGCCCAAAACTTATTTAATGCTAAGAGAAAATGATGGGAGAGAGGGGGGAGCTTCAAAGGAGGGGGAACTCAGGCAAAAGGTAAGACCCTATTTCTGAAGATACCACAGCCTGTCATCACACTATAGTGAGAGACTCTGCTTAATCCAGAATGGTATCGTGCCCCCAGATGGTAGCATGTGTAGTGCTGGAAAGTGTTACATAAGCTGCCAGGGGAAATTGACCAAAGATATTCATAGAAAGCAGAGGTCATTGATATACAACCCTGAATGATGCTACAAGAATGATGAAGACTGATAGAGACCAGTAACGCCAAGAAGTGTTCATCCGTGCGATCGTGGCACTAAACCTAGGTTGGTAATCAACGGCTTGCTAATTGGCTAAGAGATCTGCTCAATGGAAGGTTAACTGGGATCCATGGTAAACCCATACAAGGACCAAGAACTCCAAGGACTCCAAGGGGAAACCCCCACTAACCAAAGAACTACTGAGAAGCTATACCCATTAGAATCTCCTCAAATGAAAAAAGCTTGTCTCATTTAACCTATACTGATCTCACTCTCCTTTGGAGATTCTGTTTATATGTTTCATAAGTCAGCAAGAACTGTGGACAACCCAATTCCACCAATAGGACCCAAGATGTTGCTCGTTACCCAGGCAGGAGATGAAGCACCCCTACCTTATGATATAGAGCTTAAACGAAACCCTTGAGGAAGTGGCGAGATGAACAAGAGAGCTACCTCCACAGCAAGTCAGATAACCTGGGAAAGGATAGTGGGGACAGACACTGAGGATACTCAACACAACCCAAAGCAGATCTCAACAGTAAAGCAGACTTAAAACTCAATCACCATGACTCAGGGATCTGAGCAAAAGAGGGGATGGAATGATTGTAAGAGCCATGGTGGGGGAGAATACCCAGAGCCATCACCCCCTAAGCAACAACACACAAAGAAAGAAAAAAAAAACTGGTTACCTCTTATACAATCCCATGGATTGGTCAAGCAAGCTCACTGAGGAGGGGCCCCAGTGGGTTGGGGACAAGTAGGAGGGAAACGGGGGTACCAACATAAGACTTGCTCATACAATGTATCTAATTATTGACAAGAAATATGGGAATAAAATAAAATAAAAGGGGGCGCTTAAGGGTTATGGTGAAAAATGGACAGAAACGACCCTACAGGGGAGAGACTTTGGACGAAGATGAGTGCTGGGTCGGGGGAAGTGGCACTTCCTCTTCTCAGCCCACGGATAGCTTCAGATAACCATGGCAGGAGATCATTCCAAAACCACAGATCCAGTCTGGGTATGGCTGGTGTGAGAGGGCGAGGGCAGGTGAGGGAGGAGGGGAGGAAGAGAAGAGGGGAAGAGGGGAAGAGGGGACAGCTCTCTTGAACTCTTACATGGGGTTACTTTGAATAAGGATTGCCTTTCTAACTAGGCTTCAAAATATAGGAACCATAAAAAGAATGGTACATTTGAATATATATGCATGTGTATATATGTATGTATGTATATATGTATGCATGTGTATATATAATGTATGTATATATGTATGTAGTGTATGTAGCTATTTGCATATTTGTCTATATCTATCTATATCTCTATATCTCTATCTATCTATCTATCTATCATCTATCTATCTATCTATCTATCTATCTATCTATCTATCTATCTATCTATCTATCTATCTATAAACCAGCAGGTCCAAAACACCATATGTAGCGTCAAAAGGCACATAACAAAGTGAGGGAGAACTATTTGCAATTCCTATCACAAAGAGCTAATCCCTTTAGTCTAAAACGACTTAGAAATTGAGAAGATTCAGAACCCAATAGAAAATAGGCAAAGGACATGAACACAGAATTCATAAAGGAAAATGCAAATGGCCCTTAACCATATGAATAGGTGAGAAACCCATCCATGATGGGAGACATTCAGATCAAAACCTGGATATAATTTTTAAAAAATATTTAGTTGTAAACAGAGAGAGAGGAGAGAAAGAGAGAGAAGGAGGGAGGGAGGTAGAGAGAGAGAGCGAGAGCAAGAGCGAGAGAGAGAGAGCGGAGAGAGAGAGAGAGAGAGAGAGAGAGAGAGAGAGAGAGAGAGAGAGAGAGAGAGAGAGAGAGAGAGCCTCCAGCTGCTGCAAAGGAACTCCAGATGCTTTACTTTGCGCATCTGGCTTTATGTGGGTACTGGGGAATCAAACGCAGGTTGTTAGGTTTCATAGGCAAGTGCCTTATCTGCTGAGCCATCTCTCCTGCCTGGATATAACTTTTCAAACTCCCATTTCTTCTGGGATCTCCATAGCCCCATGGATATTCTTCTGTACTCACCTAGAGATACCTTGCTTCTACTCCAACCTTGCTCAGGAAAAAAAAAATGATGAAGAAGGCTCCCAGGAAAGCTCTTTGTCCTGCTTCCCCTCCCAGATGCTGGTCCTTAAAGCTGGTGTGTGTGTGTGTGTGTGTGTGTGTGTGTGTGTGTGTGTGTGTTAGGAGGAAAACATC